>VXAY01006282.1:254979-288501 GCA_013399855.1 Oxyruncus cristatus
CATTCCAGTGAAGAGAGAGAGGTTCGAGCTACAGAGATATGGAACTGTTACCTTAAAGACTTTTTTTTTTTTTCCTCCCTTCTCTTTCTTCCTCTGGACTGCTTTTGAGGAAGAGAAGGAGGAGTGGTACTTGTAAATATGGAAGTTCGTTATTATAAGAAAACTAGTTAGAGTTGTGTATGTAAGTATTTCCCTTAGTTCTTATTGTGTGTAACAATAAATCTTAATAGTAATCCCTATTTCAGGGAGATCTGTTTTGTCTGTGCAAACTCTTCCTACTTATTAGCAAAATTTATGGGTTGATAAACACTGTGCAGAAAGCACAGGGGCTAAACCCATGACAACCAGTTAATTATCAAGAAGAACATAGAGGAATGGTTCTGCATGACTGTAGGACACCTATAAGTCACTCCTGCAGCAGTATGGACTGCACAGCGCCACAACTGACTCATGGGTGCACAAGACAGAAGACCCAATGAAGTGAAAGTGTCAACAAAAATGAGCAAAGTTTCAGCTCTGAAAGTGCCCTCTTCAATTTTGAATATTCACGTAGGACAGTTCCTCAATAAATAGCCAGAATGGTAAACCTTTCTGCATAAAAAAAGCTTCATCCCACAATTTTCACCTAGAGGGCTCTTTCTCTGAGGTAGAGCAACTGGTGGTGCAAATAGGAGCTCTACCACATAAAGAGGCTTAGGTGTCAGATAGCTTCCTACACATTGGGCACAATTCCCTGGCAAAGTGCAATTCTTCCTAAGCTCAAGATGTAGAAGAGGGTGGTGGAAGTCCTTGAACAGTCGACGCTCTGTACTGAGAGAAGACCATCAGCTCTGCAACCATATCAGGTGTACCACTATTCTCAAGAAGAAGAGGAAAGCATTCTTTTTTATACTAGTGATGTCCTTCTTCCATCCACAGAGCCACGTTTCAGTTTACTGTCGTGTACTGGCCGCCTTGTAAATGTTTCCTGGAATAGTGCCTCTTCCCTCTCCTGCACAGGTACCTCTCAGCCTCCTTGTTGAAAAGCTCCTCCAGCCTGTAGAAAGGGTTCCTGTTAATGAGGGATGGAGGACATAGAGGACATGAGCAGTGGTAAATGGACCAGATCACACTACCTAGCAGAACATGTGCTATTGTATATGGGAACTTCAGGCAGGGACCTTCACAGCTGTGAGCTTCCCAGACTTCATGTGTGTGCACCCTACAGCAAACTAACAAACTAGAGGTTTCTCTTTATTTTTCCAAATGGGACAGGTAAACTGCAGCCCAAAGGTTGTTTTCAACGGAGTGAGCAATCAGGGAAAGCCTGAAAGTACATTCAGCCTGTTAGTCATTGAGACATGGGATTTACTACTAGACTTAGAGGACTAAAGATTCTTTGATATAAGAGATGCAGATATGCATGTGTCTGAGAGAACATGAAAGTTTAAATGTGCACTTTCTCACCCCTTTCTTTTCCAATGTTTTCCGGATCTTCTGATCCACTGAAATGTGAACATATATATCTATAATGACATATATGTGTATATTTATATATAAACATATTTATATGTGTGTGTTTATATGAACCTGAGCTTCTCCTTCTCTGACTCTTGCATGAACAATTTATGGGTCAGTTATATACCTTAAAATCACTGAACTTGATACAGATAGACATGCATAAAAAGATCACTAGCTACACCAATTGGTCTGATAATCCTGTTCTTGTTAAATAGATAATAAAGTAAAATAAAGATTCAATATTCCAATCTAAATGGTTTCAAGAGAAGAAAAGATCTTAATGCTGGAAGTAATACAAAAAACCTTCAGAAAATGCCATTGTTGTAAATGGATCTGCACCTGTGGGAAAGATCAAAGTCATCATGTCTTTTCCTTTGAACTGCGTTCTCTTTTATCATCCATTTTTCTTCTATATGTTTATATATAAAAATACAATATTTTTAGCATTCTGGTATCTTTCCACCAATATAATGAGTTAATCCAAGTCAGAGCAATAGATCTATGAAATTTTCTTTGGAGATATTAGTGTAAGCAGAAGGTATTTATTTGCCTGTTTCTATCCAAAAGCATGATGGCAGAATTTTCAAATCTTTCCAGCAGAGGTCTGCTTCCACTAAAACCACTGTTGCTTCAGAAATTCAGACAAACTCTGCTTCTTCAGAAAATCACACATGAATTTTCCATTAGTGGACCTTTCTTCTACACTGTCCTAGGACTGAGCAGGATACAGATACTATGAATAAATATTATAAAAAGTTAATTCCAAAGTTTTTCTTGTTCTGTGAATAACTATGGGTGGAGAAAGGCTGGTTCACATGTGTGATACAAATATATTCAGTGATACCAATTTCCTGTAGTGTTTGCCCAATAGATTGCTCATAAATGTTAGTGTTTGTTTGGCTGGGGGTTTTTTTCCATGTTAGTGGTACCATTTTTGGGAATAGTCACAGATTAAAGGCCTCATTTTGACAATCTAGCAAGAAAAATCATTCTAAGACTTTCAAATATTAACACCCTTAAAAGGAAGCTAAATATGCATTTCTTATCCATAACCCCATTATTAATGAAACTGTATTGTTGAGGTGTTCCTTTTCAAAGAGTCTAAGAAAGTAAATTGCATCAACTTTAAGCTAAATTCTTCACAAAAGATAGTAATGTATTGTGAAGGATGCCTATTCATCTCAAGAAATACCTCAAAACCCCATATACCTTGTTTTTCCCTGTAAGCATATGTAAATTGTTAAAAACAAGAACAAGGTATTCAACAGAAGACAAAATCAAAGCAAGAATTGCCCATAATGAGTAAAGAGAATACAACCCATTAAATCAGTAATACTGGAAACATCTAAGAATATCATTGACAATATCAAGTGTTTGAATTTTGAAGACACCGAGCTCATCTGTCACCTTCACATACCACAGTCTTAGCAGGAAGCTTACAGTGAAAAAAAAAATTAATCCATAAAATTGTCCACATGGCAGTATTAATGATGTGAGACAGGCAAAAAAGGTTGTATGACAACTTCCCCTTGTTCTCTATTTTGCAAATCTCTTTTCCCATGGTGGGGAATGTTTTGGATGTGCCAATTTAGAATAACCTTTGTAAGTCATTCTGTTGGGAAGACACACTTTCATTCAACTTTTGGTTGTGAGCAATCTATCAGTCCAGATCTTGCAGGGAATAATCAGTGGAAACATACAGAGCATGCAGAACAGTCTATCATCACAGCTTTTGCCTCTGAGAGCTTGGAGAAAATGATATACCTTTTTCTTAGGATACTGTATCCTATAGTCATTGTAGCTCTCTCAGCTAAAGAATGATATGCAGGAGCTCAGACATCCTGCACACTCCTCTTTGGAGTTTTAATGCACATCTTTAGGACCTTTGTGTGACAGCAAGATGACAGTGGCCTCTTTATTGTTACCACAAGCCTTAGAATGGTCACAAAAGAACATGTCCTTTATGATGACCTGTGAAACCCCAATGTCTTAGCCATGCTAATAAGTTAAGAGAATAGCTTAACTCCCTCTGCTTGCAGCTACTTTGGAAGTATTACAAGATCCTTTTTACTCTCATTTATTTCCTGTGGCATTATAGACAAAATCTTTCTGTGGTATTATGGATAAAATTATCCATGAAAACACAACGTGTAAGGGTGATATTTCTAATAAACTTTTAATGCGATGTCCTTTGCACTATCTGCAAAACCAAAACATTACAAATATAGGAATTCCTTGCACATAGAGCTACCTGCTCTGCCTATATTTTTGTTCCTCTAAGCTTTAAACAGCCTCAGGTTGTGATTCTGAGATCTCTAATTGCAGATACATCTCATTAGTTCTTGACTAGAAACATTTTCTTCAGCTAAATCCAAAAACATTGACCAGAAAAGCCTCACTCCTCTAGCAAACAGAATAGTGCTCACTTATTTGAAAGACTTCACTTGGGTCCCCTGAAGGTGTAAGGATTGTATTCAGACATAAACTATTAAATGATCTGCATTTCCCAAAAGAGGGTGAAAGGTATTTATGATATTTGCCTTATGCACTTGTGCATCTATAACTGCATGTTTTTCTGTAAACTAGAGCCATGAGTTTCTCCTTTGTTGCTATTTGTCTTTAATATCTACTGCACTTCTGCCACTCTGTGCAGACTTCTTCGATATAAATCATCTTTCTAATTTTAGCTTTACTGTTGTTTATTTATTTTATGTATAGTTTGTGCTATAACATGTACACACATATGAAGTAAATATGTGCACTTTAAAGGAGTGTAAAAAGTAAAACCCAAATGTCATGAATTAATCTGCATTTAGTGAAATCGGGCAGCAATTCAAACTGAGAAGGAGATGACCATAGAAATCTTTGTAAAATTCCTCAGGAAGATACAAAAAAGAAGACATACATTTATGGGACTGTTTCTTAGTAAGGCTTATAATATAACAAGGGGAGAAAAAAGAAGGATCAGTGATTCATTAGAAATTATTTTTCATTCTTATGAAATATTAAAAGAGAAAATGAAAGAAAACACAGTAAAATCTCATTTACTTCGAAGGAGCATAGACTTGTCAAGGATATTATCATCAGGATTTGAATTTTCTTCCACAGTTAACTGGATTTCTCTCTTGGTTAAAGAGGAATTTCAAAGCATCATTAAAATAAAACATCATCATAAAAAAAAAAACAACCTTAATTCTTCTAGAATGATTTTGACCATTGGAAAACAGTTTTGCAGGGCAAGGTCAGCAGCTTCCTTGTTAATTTTGAGTAGTCTAGATGAGGAAAGAGTAAAATAAGTACACATCATTATGCTGTAATACTGATGGATTGTTATTATTTCTTTTCCTATGCTTTAAGAATTCTTACTGTAAGAATATCTTTAACTAGTAGTAATCACTTTGAAAGATATTTTTCACACTTCAAGCAGATTGCAAAGATTCTAAAAGTTTTGTTTAGCATTTATTTTTGATATGTGACTTTGTTCTGAAATAAGATCCCTCTTTATCAGATCCCAGAAAGCTATTACTAGAAATGGTGAGAAGTGCAGAAGAAAAGCAGGATTTTGTGGATAATCTCCCAAAATACAAAATATGAGGGCTTTCCTAATGAAGTCTTTCCTCCTGGAAAGTGTCATGGTAAGGACAGCTTAGTAGGACAGTATTTTCCCGACAACACAAATTTCCAACAGCTGCAACTGATTTCTCTCAGGATTGAGGAACTTATGCAAACGGACGAACTGTGGGAGAAAAACATGGCTGGGTAAAGTACCATGTATAATTCCAGTAATTTCAAAGTATTTGTTTAGGGTTTGGTTGTTTATAAACAGTTCTTGTTGAGCACATCCTCTAACAGAGGATTATTTTGAACTGGATCAAAACTCCGAATTTTTTAATTAAAAATGTCTAAATGGGATATCTGACCACTTAAAAAGTCTTCATTTACAAGCCTTTTGAATCAGGAGATTATTCAAAAATGCTTATTTCCTACACACAGCTTCATTTCAAACAAATGGACATTTTGTAATTAAAAAATATTATGAAAAATTGTTTTGAATGCAGAAATTCTTTAGGTCATGAAATAGAAATTAATTCAGACATTGCAGAATTGTTTCTACCTTTTTTTCGTGAAGAAATCATGATGGAATATCCACTTTCAGGACTGCAGTATACTGACTTACCTTTCATTCCTGTCTAAGGGTCGTGCTGTTGACCTGCAAGGACTCTTCATTGACAGCGATAGAGGATTCGTTCTAGCAATTGTATTACCTTCAGGGTTGATAGCAGTGGTTGCAACTGTTACCTGTATTAGCCTGTAATGGGCTAATTGTGCTCATAGCAAGCAGTCTCTCACCTTGAGTTTGGACTCAGCACCTGGTTAGACGTTAGAGAAGCACTGCAGAATGAAAGCTTCCTTCAAAGGGACAAATTTTTTGAAGATGCTGAATTCTTCCACAGATTTTGGGTCATGAGCAAATATTCTAGGGTTTCCAACAGAAATGTCAGAGCACATAACAGTCGCAGCACCTTTATACTTTCCTCTCTATAATGTTAGTGTTATTGATACTGCATCTTTGAAACCTCTGGAGAATAGTTAGATCAAGAGTAAGACATGCTTGCAGCAGATGCTGCTCAACTCGAGAGAGAAAAAGAAGGTTTCTATGCCATGAAATGTTGGAGTTGAATTTCTTAATCCCTCTGAGAAGTACCTTTCTTTGAGTAACAGCTCTGAGTAGAAAACGTGTGAAGTACTACCTGGGCAATGTTCTAAAATTAGAAGCATATGTGAATGTGTATATATATATATAGGTATAATCAATTATGTGTGTATACATTATTTATGCATATATAATCAGGTGCTTTAAATAATTTTTTATATTTTAATGGTACCCTCATTAGTTAATATCCTACTAAATTAAATTAGGCAATTATCAACGCAGACTATACTTCTTATCCTACCCCACCAGAACAGTCAGCCACTGGGACTTTATTTATCCCTATTGCAGAGTCTATTCGGTCAGTTCCCATATCACCCCCCACCACTACCTCACCTGTCAGTTCCACCTAAGACACACAGCTCTGCACACACACACAGAGAAACTCAGCATTTTCTGCAATCCAGCAAATAGCCTGAAGTGAAAGGCAAACAAGATGCCTGAAGCGATATTGCTTGATTAACACTGAATAGTTCTTTAAAGTGATCACATGAACTTTAATCTGAAAGATTGCTTTGAATTGTTAAGGGTGGAATCTGTTGCTGTGAGAGTTGTCAAACAACTGTGGTGAATTTAATGTGTAATAGATGATAACCTTTGTCGGTTTTAATATTGAATTCCATGTTACTGATCCTAGTAAATAATCCTTACTTTCCCCTAGTGAATACCTGCTATATCCCAAAGCTCTACACAGTACACAGAGACATTTTAGTAGAGCGTTTTTCATGTAAAGCACACATACTGTATAGATCTGACCTCATCACTGGTTGCCTCAGGCTATCTCCTGTATACCGTCTGTTTTCTTGATTTTATCCTGAGGTTGTCATTATCTAAGGTTTGTAAATATTTCAGAAATTTGAGACTTGTACAGCTATTGCAAATGCCATATTGCTGTTATACTGAACTTTCAGTAGCATTCAGGCGCTCATTTTTCTCTGTTTTCTCTATTTTAGTTTTGGATGATACAAATTCTACAGTGCATGATTTAGCTGTAATTGAATTTGCAATCTATTTACAGTCATTTTAACCAAAAGAATCCAGATAGGCATAATTTTGATCTCAGTTAACAAAAAACCAATATATGTTGTTGCTTTATATTGTGCTATTTCATATTTGACAAAGTGCTATATAGATTTAATGGATATTTTATGCAAGTTTACGCATGAAACTCAGCTGTTTGTAGAAGCTGCTGACCTCTCAGTTGAAGGGAAAAAACCACAGAACAAAAACTGGAAACCCTTTTGTCCTTTAAAAAACCATGACAATGTAGTATGTATCATAGAGGACATGTGTACCTGAAACAGATTAAAGTACAAAATTGGTTCCTTCCCAGAATATTGGTCTATCTGAATTTCTTTGTATTAAAGCAGCCATCATTTACTGAATATATTTGCTTTCATGTCATTATGTATATATACTCAGAAAAGTATCTTATATAAAGCAGAAAGAAGCCCTATAAAATCTGCTTTGAAAATCATGTGTGGCATGAATTTTGGCAGCATTATTACCGCATCCATTTTTGGAAGTATACTCCAATTTTTGTATCAGATCCTCTATTGTAGCAATAATTTACTCTGATATTAACATTAGTATCCAATATTCATATCAGATTCTTCATTCTAGTATAATTTACTCCAGTATTACATTACTAGCCATACCTGCCTACTTCGTTCTACTTTTGTAGTTACCTTCAATACACTTACTTTTAACACTCATTATATTAAGACTGTGATGATAGAAAACCAAATGGGATAGAGAGAAGAATGCGTATAGTGTAAAAAAAGATGTATTGTGATGATAGGAAGGCTTTAGGAGGGTTGATGGATTTTTAAGATCCTGCTAAATATTATTATAATTATTTAATTAACTCATTTAAATTAGGATCAGAAAGTTCATTTGCTCTGCACTAATATGAGCTTCACAGACAAGAATGAGAATTCCTTGAAATTAAGTCGTATGGATTTGTATACTTTATATGAAACATTCAGAAGTGGAGGCAATAATTTGTAAATGACATGAGAAAAAGGAATCACAGTATATTTTCTTTTCAAAATATTTAGTGTCTACAATTCATCTGTGAACCAAGCAAATCACAGCTTCTTCAAGTGCAAGGATCGAAACCAATTACCATTAGTGACCATCGGGTGCAGCCGATCCTTTCTGTCCTGTTGCCTGAATCTCAATGATCTCCCAAGTGTGCCCATGCAATTTAACAGGAAGATCAATACACCACGGCAGTTAGCAGCAGCTCTCTTGAAGTGCTTCACAAAACATGCTACATTTCTCTACCGAATAAATGTCAAAACATTCCAACAGCTACAATTCTTGGGAGAAATTGTTCTTGTGAAACATTATTGACATACTTTAACCCACATTTCCCGCTGCTCTCCAGCTTCCTACAGGCCAGTCGATTCTGATTTGGCAAGGGCCACATCGACACATGTCCCCTGCTGACTTTGTCTGTAGGCATGAAAGATATCACAATGCAGTGCAGAAGTCCTGGGTGTCAGGGGTCAGTGGTCTAGCTCTGACCCAAGGTCAAGGTGACAACAACCTGTCTCCTGGGACTTGTCTTCGTCTCTAATATGGCCTTGGAAGCAATCAATATCATTACAGAGCTTGCTTTTCTAACAGAGACTGCCACCTGATCTAAGCATTTCAAGACTGACTTGCAAGCCTTGCTGTTTGAAAATGTCTTCATTTTCACACTATATTGCAAAACATCTGTATTAGATCTGGCACTGTTTTTTTTTTTCATTTGTTTAATGTGATAAATTAAATTGATTCTTTTCACTTTTTAATGGATTTCTGCAGCAAGAGTTGGTTAACCTGGACTTTCCTGATCTTTTGTTGTATATGGTCGAGATCTTATACGTAGCTCAGTACTTTCTCCAGCATTCAATCTCTATATCATATATTTTTTTCTTTTTTGTTTTCCCCAGCTATTCTTACTCCTTCCTAATTTTTTTTCTATTTTTTACTATAATCCATTTTCTTTATTCCTTTCTAGCTTTCAGGAGAGAAAATCTCACAGCTGTGTCTACATGCTGGATATATCTACACACATACACATAAAACCCATCCTCAAATATATTCTTAAAAATATAAATAAAATGCAACATCCTTACCAATTTTGTCAGATCATAGAGGGTTAGTACATTGTAAGAAGGAATTAACGCACATGAACAAACTGGCAACCACTGAGATAAGCACTTTTATCACCTATTTACAAGAGCTATGGTACCAATGGAACAAGATGTTACTTTCTTCAAAATTTCAACCATGATGCCTCAATACAAAATTATGTATAGTTGAGGAGCTTTTTTACCTCTTTTAGTAGTTTTTTTTTTGTCCTTGGGGAAAGAGAAAAAAAGAAAGAAAAACCACCCCCAAACAAACAAACGAACAAAAAACCCAACCCAAACCACAGCACATCCCAAACTAAAACACTAAATGGCAGACCTAAGTATTTTTAAGGAAGCAATTCTATTAATTGAGCAGTACTACAAAAAGCTAGCAGAATTGATGATGATATAAAACCAAAACATTAGAGGAGGAGAAGAACCTCCTTATATTGTTTCACTAAAACTGCTCAGCTATCTCATCATACCAACTCAAAATTTGGCTTCAGATTCTCCCCATAATGAACAGCCAATAGTGAAGATTGAAAGCAAATATTTAAATCAAGATCAAGGTATGCCTACATCATGCCTGACTGGTAGATAAAATTGAAACAAAACAAAGTAAAACAAAATCTAAAGCCATAAATATTGCTTTAGATGTGAGTCACAGTGGTCTAACATGTCTGTAATGTACCCAGCACATTTTTGAGGTCTTTCAAAACAATAGCATTTTAAAGAAGAGAGAGAGGGATTTTTTTCACTCTAAAGGTTACATGTTCTTCTACACTTGTTAGCACACAGTAAGAAAGTATAACATAAGGCTGTTTCCCTGGCTTAATCTAAAAGCAGAAACTTCAGTCTAGGTTTTAAGTCTAGTAAATGAACCCTGAGACACAATTTGGTGGATAATTCCCTATTGAAAAAGCCAGATTTTACATTAACTGTTACCAGCTCCAGAGAGGAACCAAGGCAGTAGCTGAAAGGATGGGCTTCCCCCTCTTCCCTCTTCTGCTTTCTTCTGTTCATCCCTCTGCACCCAGTTCTCTCCTTGGATGTATGAGGCAAATGAGGCAGTTTTGTTCAAGTGGCAGCTGAGTGGTAACAACCCCAATTTACAGCCCTGTAAAGGAAAAGGGAGTCAGGGTCTTTGTCCACCCATGAAAGTACACAAGGGTGTTACCATCTCCAAGTCTGCTGTTGCTGCTTGAGAAGTTTCAAGAAAAAGAAAAGGGCTGGTAGGATCTTAGGTGATTGATTGTGAAGGCTGGCACAAGACATGCCTGAAGCTGAGTATATATCAGTAAAGTGGAAAATCTCTCACTCCTATGCAAGAGGTCCTGCAGATTTACCTCAAACCTGCACAAGCCTAGTGCTCACACTTTAGCCTACACTAGCTAAATGTTAAGGGCTCCAGCTAACAATTAACCCAGCTATCAGTGTCTCCTCTTTCTGCACAAACCTTTGATGCCTTCTCTGCACGACCTGTGTCCAACACATTCTGTGCAGCCCATTCTCAGCACCATAAAACAGCAGAATCCTTGTTTACCTCTCAGGCAGTGCCCTTCTATACATGAAGCAGTACAACTAGGTGAAAAGAGAAGCAAACTGTAATCAGAGAAGTAATAGAATTGCAAAACCAGCGCACCCTATTTAAAAAGGTGTCTTGCAGAAGAGGCTGCATAGACACTCCTTTCCTTATATCAGAGCAGTTGCGGGCTGCCTTTACCTACCTCAATTTTTTACAATGCTTCTCTGGAGGTATGCAGCAGTTGAAACACTGAATCAAAACATTGCTTTCTCTTCCTTTCTGCACCTTGCTGGATATTGCTACAACTCCAGCCTTTTGGAGAGCTGACTTCTGTCCATCAAACCAGATGTCATAATTGCAACTGTACTTACTTTGCACAAAGTGATAGCTGCTAGTGTAACATGATAAGGCTTTAACCTTACTTTAGGATACTTTATCAAGATGCAGCTGCCTATTGCAAGTCCAGTAGTGTGAAAATCTGACTCCCCCTTTTCCCCTTTGATACCCTGAAGTTTCAAAAGCTGTCTAGAAAATTTTGTTGCCTTTTCTGTCCTGCACAAATTCTGTAACAGAAACTTCCAGTGCACAATTGGTAAGGCACGTTACAGACTTCTTTCTCTTCTCTGAAGCTATGGCAGCTGTTCTCCTTATTCTTCGTATCTATTTTTCTATGTGTTGACCAAGGACTACACAAATCTGTCAGGACAGAAATTTTCAACCTGGAAAAAAACCAACCAAACAAACAAAAAACCCAATCAATTTTATGAAAAAAAACAAAAAGTTTTCTTTGTTCCTCCCTAACTTTAGATGAGCGAACTTCTGCCCTTTCATTGAAAGAAATATTATGATATTCCTTCATGATATTGTTTGGAAACAACAAAATGTGCTTTCATAGGGAACTTATAGAAGTTGGTGAATTCAAGTGCAATTGTAGGACATAAATAACTGCATCCAGCATGCAGTAAAATCAGGCAGAAAAAGCAGATTTATGTTACTAAAGAAATCTGGGCTGTCAAATAGATTGGTTTGTAATGTCAGTTCTATGTTAAGAGAAGAAATTTTTAGAGAGCTAGAGAAAGGTAGCAGTGGAAAGTCTGAAAAAAAGGAAACAATTTAAGAAAGATCTCTTACTTTTTTCAAAGCGACATTTGTGGCTGACACAGAAGCAAGGTATTTTACACTGCATCTTGAAATATAATATTGTGAGGGGATCTTTGCATTCTTCCCACAGGTTACCACATAATGAAAAAAGCAGAATATATGCAGTTACATGATTTCAGAATTTCTTAAAATATACATATTTATTTAAATCTCAGGGGCTAAATAAAATGTAATGAACATTCTGAATACAAACATGCTTTCCTTCTCCTCTGTCTTGGAGAACTTCAGGATATAGTGAATGCACCTCGGTAAGGAACGGACATCTTTCACAGCATTAGTTAGAAGAAAGATATCATCTCTTTTAGCATTCTCATCATATATTTCACTCTCAAGTCTGGTTGGAAATGTGTCTCCTTATTAGGACCATCATCATTTGTATTTTAAGACTAAAGTAGTTTAGTTTTAGAATCTAAGAAGTTACTGAGACATCCAGAGCTAAGCTCCATTAAATTCTTTGACCTAAACCATATGAAGAGCCATTAGTTCAGCAGGAAGAACATTATTGTGCCAGCACACAGTGTGAGTACAAATACTCTTCCCCTTCTGCCTGCCTGCTTCCCTTCCCCTAAAGTGTTATGTTTTATATGAAAAAGTAGAGAACTATTTGAGGCCCTAATGGATTATCAAATGAAATATGATCACCAATGGTTATGTATTATATTTAATGTTTCATTAGTTGTAGTAAGAGCAGACAAAATGGTTGGGCTTACTCTGTGGTTTTCAAACTTTAGCTCAGTTCTGCAGAAATTCCTTTCAGAAATTCCCTGCAGAAATTTACTGTTAAAGTATTTACCTCCTTAATTTTCAAGGTCAAGTTGTTTTTGTCCTTCTGCCTTCTCTTGCCCTTTGTAACCCCCTCCATCTTCCTATTGAAACTGAATTTTTTATGGCAGATATTGGATGGAAGATGGAATGAATGAAATGGTTAATGATAAGGCAATAGTTGTCCTTCTGATAGTGGATGACATAGAATAGAATGACCCCAATGTCATGAATCTTACTCTGGAAAGGAAATGGTGTTTACCTGTGATTTTACTATGACATCAGACAAGGGCTGCACCACCAGCTCCTCTTTGTGGGGACCAAGTGTGAAAGATGACTTTAGCCGATCTCTTTCTTTTCATAAATTCTTTTTGTAGAAGAGAGGATTTTGGTTTATTCCATATCTGAAGTGAACACCACAGTGTTTTGTGTTGTCTGTTTACCCAAACAGCTAGCTTTCATATCCAACTTTTGCAATTCACATTATTTCTTGTTACAGTACTAGCCAGTTCCATACATTTGAAACCTTTGGGGGAAAAAATGCAGATTTCACTATTCAGGCAGGACACACATCTATTCCAAGTGATAGGTATGACACTTATTAGTCTAGTGATTCCCTACAGGAAAGATCAACAGCTGAAACCTGATGATCCCTAAGGTAAATATTCTAGCATTCACTGTTTGCAGCCTGAAAATTTGGCAATTCTTTACCTATGATACCAGGAGGTGTTTGCACTCTTGCAGTCTACTACTCAAGCAGGGTATTCCTCAGGAAGTCATCAAACTTCATAGTATGGTTTGCGTTAGAAGGGACCTTAATGATCATCTAGTCCAAAATCTCTTCCATGGGCAGAGACACCTTCCACTTGACCAGGGTGCTCAAAGTCCCATCCAACCTGGCTTTGAATACTTCCAGGGGTGGGGAACAGGCAGCTTCTCTGGACAACTTGTTCCAGTGCCTCGTCATTCTCACAGTAAGGAATTTCTTCCTGATATCTAAACTAAATCTGCTCTCTTTCGGTTTAAAGCCATTACTCCTCGTCCTATCACTACATGCCCTGTAAAAAGTCTCTCTCCAGCTCTCATCTAGGCCCCTTCAGTTACTGGAAGGTTGTAAGCTCTCCCTGGAACCTAATCTTTTCCAGGCTGAACAGCCCCAACTCTCTCAGCCTGGCTTCACAGGAGAGGTGTTCCAGCCCCCTGATCATCTTCATGGCCCTCCTCTGGACTCATTGCAGTAACTCCTTCTCGTGTTGTGTGCCTCAGAGCTGGACACGGTACTCCAAGTGGGGTCTCACTTGCCTGTTATTTCTCTAACCTGTATTACAATGGCATTATACAATTATTTCAACTGTGATGCTGTTGTTCTGTTACTGGGGCAAAAAAGATTTCAGTTACAGGACTTCTCTGACTCTTAAGTAAGGTTTGTGCCTGATTTTAAGATAATCCTCTCTAACACCAGTACCAGCATGTGTTTTCTATTCTGTAAAGTGAAGAAGCCACATAGAAGTTCAAGAAAAGTAATCTGAACCCTGCCCTGGAACCCTCTGGCTCTAATCAGGTCCAGAGCATTGGGAACTTTGTTCATTTGTGCTTGGCAATTTCTTATAAACTTATTTTTTCAGCAATTGTGCTTCTCTATAAAATGCAGAATTTCAGAATTTGAGACTTATCACCTGCAAGCTCAATAACAGCCTGACCTTTGAAATATCACCTTGTTCTAGATACTAAAATTTAATACTTTACTTCAATCACAAGGGACATTGGCCTATGATGTTGTCAAGACCCATGACATAACAGATGCAGAAAGGCTGACAACAGAACAACATGTTGCTTATAAAATCAAGCAAAGTACTTTTCCCTTTGAAAAGAACTAAGCCAGCAAGTTTTTTTCCCTCTTCTCTTTTAACAGTTTTCAAAGTATACTCAAATACTGTTTGAGCAACTGCATAACTTTGTAAATACATAGCTTTCTTCATTGTGAAAGATCCTCTAGAAATACTTTCTACATCATTTTTCCATAAATAAATCTTAATTTCAAGTATTTCAAGTATATTTTCCAGAGCATCCAAGTGGTCAACACTGAGCATTAGGTAGAATAACAGATAAGTAGAATGCTGTTTAACAAATGATTATTTGAAGCAATTGTCCAGTGTAATGCTCTCTTCAGTATCTCATTTTATATAGTAATGGTCTTGGTTACCAAAGACTGAGTGCATTTCAGCATTCCTTTCATGACCACTTTTCTTAATCCATTCAGTTAGCAATGTTCCACTCCAGTGCTGGTGACAATACAGTTGCTTCAGCAAACGATGAGGTCAGAGACATTTGCTACTGACCTCAGCAAAATAATCAGATAATCAATTGAAAGGAGAAAAGAAACAGTTCTATACTCATCACCATCGTATTTAACTGTCATATGTAAAATGAGATTCACATCAATTAGCTTTGTCTGTTGTCTCTCTCCCCTCATCCTAAAGACCAAATTTTCCTGATCTCTTTTAGGTGCACTATTCCCTGGGGGTTAAATCCTTGGTGTTCAGTCTGAGGGAGTCATTCCATATTGTCCTGAGCATGAGGCAAACTTTATTTGACAATTGTATTCACCAAACAGAAATATCCAAGAATAATCCACAATCTGTGTATAGTTTCAGGTTCTTAACCACTTGCACACAGGGAAATTATTCTAGTACCTTAATCAAGCTGTGAGCTGCATTGAGAATGGAGAAAGAAGACCTAATTTTTTGAGATCCTAGGTTTCTAAGTAGGAACCCCCTGTGCAGCTCCAAATCTGCAGTTCATGGCTTTGTGCTGCAACTCTTAATTATGGAATTACTGAGTTATTGAATCATTTAGGTTAGAAAAGACCTGTAAGCTTATCGAGTCCAACCACTAATAAAGAAACACAGCTCAAAAAAATATCACAGGGAGCGGGCAGAATTAAAGGCTGCCTGGCCTGAGACAGGTTGTCCTTTCCCAGTAACTACTTTCCTGGCCCTGACAAAGCACTTGATGAACTGACCAATAGACTAACCCAGTCCTTCTACTAAGCACACACACAGCTTCTAGCTTTCAGTGAGCTCCCATTTGTACTGGATTATACAGCCAGATAAGAGGAGTAAAAAGCAGGTCAAGCAACTTGCCTGCGGTCACACAGCAAGTGAGTGGCTTAACTTCTATGTGATGGCGATTAAACAGGCACTAAAAATACAAGAAATTCAGAGAGCTGAAAAATAACATAAACGCTTGAAAGTACAAAAAAGGACTATTAAGGAACCCAAACAACCTTTGCTTTCCCCCTGAGGCACAAACCATTTCCAGTTTCAGTTCTTTGTTCTTTCATACCTGAGTCACATGTGGTATTATTTTTGGATCAAGATCTTTTGCATAGGCCTTTCAGAAGTCTGTACTCTCTGGCTATGGAAACCTGAAATATGAAGGAACCAGCATTCAGCTACAAACTGCAGGCGGAGTGCTGAAAATGTGCACAGGATATTTTATTTTTGATCGCTTTAATGCTTACTGTCTTCGTTACTGCATGCAATGCTTCATCAACATGCTCACCTTTGCTGTTTTCTAGTAAGTACTGTAATTTAATGATCTGGTTTTAGGGGTTAGGAAGTTTGTGTATTTAAGTACACTAGCTCTGTGTTTAATGACACTTGTATAAATGGTAGCACCTGGAGTCTTCGGCTCAGTTTCAGCAAGGTACTTAAGCACATGCCTAGCTTAAAGCAAGCAAGCAGTCCCATTGAAGTTAATTAGACTTCCCTTGTACTTAAAGTTAGGCATGTGCTTAAGTACCTTGCTGCATTAAGACCTTAATGAAGATTGGGGTATAACTGCCTTTGTTGCAGTGTGTGTAATGTGAGTCATTTCATGTATTCAGTGCAGAGCTGGGAGTACAGTAAAGCAAAGCAAGTGGAGTGAGCATAAACACAGAAAGGTTAGGATATAGTTTTCTAGCTGTTGTGGTCAGACTCAGTTACTTATTTTAGGTAATGGTGTCTCATGGTGTATCCAAAGGGCTTTTTTTTTAATTTATTTTTCTTCTCCTTTCCCCCTCCCCCCACACCCCAGCTGGCAGGACTCACAAGTAAAGTGTCTTTGTATGGTTTTAGGTACCAATATTGATAGAGAGATATTGATTTTAAGTTCTCTCCTGGTTGGTTTAAGGATGTGCATGTGAGTTAACATCTTTTCCTTGGGGAAACGGATCTGAGGCCTTCTGAAGTCAATGGGAAGGCTCTCGTCAGCTTTAACGGGCTTTGGATAAGGTCCTTAGGAGTTGAGACAATTTCTTTGAGATCTGTGCTTTTTATCTTAACCAGAAGTCAGTAGTGCACTGGCCCTCAGAAAAAGAGAAGTGAGCTGAAAGGGGAGAAGGGTGAAAGTACACCCCGGACTGAGCAGTTACTTGAAATGCCACCACTCATTGCTGTAGCACCTCTCAATAAATTAATATGTAGAGATTTCTCACTGAAGAACTGACTCAGTCCCAAACTAACTTATAAGGTTTGTGTGGATCACAGCACAAGGTGATATAGCTTCGGGCCAGACCTGGATACTTAGCTCTTTATCACTTGCTGTAAAACATAGAGATACTGACTCTGCTTTTTGTTACACACACACACACACACACACACACACACACACACGACAGAAATAGTGAAAACAAAACTACGTGCAGTAACAGGTTGTTTATTTTTCTCATTCATGTTTCTATTACTGAGATGAGATGCACCATAAACAGAAAATTCCAGGAGCTTTACAAACAAGAATCGTGGTGCAATGCTGTAATGGCTATTGGTTAGAGAAATTAATTCCATGCTTTCTATACTCATATTCTTTAACTACTGCTTGTTATCAGATGTGGTGTAAGGTGGTAGAGTTTACTTTCAAATGAACATAGAATACATACCCTGTTATCAACGTAAAAGTAAGCTATAAGAAAATAATACCTGTAGAGCCAATTCTCATTGGATGCATATAAGTGTGGCTTCTGGACACGCGGCTTAAAAACTGAGTTAAAACAGGCTGGGAGGAAAGTAATATCAATATTTGCTTTAGATCTTTTTAAAAATTCTTTTACTTTTGAGGAGGGTGAGGCTTAAGGATGGCAGGAGAGAACGTTATATACAGGTCATGAATGCTGTAATTTGAACAAAGGAAGAGAAGCAGTTTGAAAGCATTAAACATATATAGAGCAGCGTACATTAGATCCCATCAGACAGAACCTTTAAGATCCTGAATTTATCAAATGACAACATTCATTTTGTACTATGTAGAAGACAACAAGAAAGTCAGCAACTTCATGTGCTGACGTTGCAGTAAAACATGATTTTAATTAGCTGACACAGAGGACACATTGGGAAAAAAGTGACATTTCATTGAGGAATATACTATTAAACACAACCCTCCTTGACCTGCCATTTATCAGGGTGCAACCCAAAAGTCACATGACTCATCCTGTCATTCTCATTGTCCTTTGAACCCTGGAAATTCATGGTTCATTTGCAGTGACATGGGATCCTCCTGGTTTCTCTACATGCAGAAGTATCTTCTGCTTTTCTGTACAGTGCATTGCCAAGAGGCTGTGAGGCAGGAGGCACAACTCTTTATAGCAGTGGCCAATTGGTACACCAAAATAGCTGCAAGAAAGACAGTTCAATTGCTGAAGCTACCAACTGAGAGGACCTGGGGAAAAAATTGAATGAAAAAAGAATCTTCAGAGCAGCACCAGATTGTCCTCAAATTGAAAAAATGAACCACAAACAGAAGCAAAAAATAAAAATAAATACAGAGCAACTAATTTAGGATTAGTGTCATGCCAAAAACCTGTTAGACTTTGGCTACATGAGAGTCTAAAATATCTCAGTAGTTTTTATTAGAAGCACTAATGAAAAAGGTGTGCTGTATTGATATCTCTATTCAGACCTTAGAGATAAAGAAAAGTGCAAATGCACAGTTTTACCTTATTTTATATGTATTTAGCACATGCTAGAACCAGCACTACAGGAAAAAAAAATCAGGAGTCAAATGTAGCCACAATGTTCTTCTCTCTGTATTTCATTCATCTACTTATTGCCCCTGGAGGGACATTTCTGTGGTTAAAGTTCAGGAGCAGAACTCCGGGACCTGTTGTCCAGTCCCTAATTCTCTCAGATTCTGCTTCCTAATCTGAGCAAGTCAGTGAACTATTAGTTCTCTATCTATAAAATGGGGATAACAACATTTGTATCTCAAAGAGGACTTGTGAGGGTAAGTCTGCTAATACCTCTAAGATGCTTAGATATGAGGGTGATGAGTGCCATAGAAAATCCTATAAATAAATAAAATAAACTGTGAGAGCCTGAGGCACTGGAAGCTGCTGCCAAGGCTGTGCATTTCCACACTCCCCTTACTGCGGGAGATGTGGCTCAGAGCCAATGTGCAGTCTGAGAGCAGCTCTTGCATTACTGGAGTGTGTGTGTTGTTTGTTTATTTGGTTTTCACAAAGGGTACCCACTACACAACCAAGGTAACCAAAGTCTGTTTAAAATGGGCTGGTGCCCACTGATGTGGTGAATCTGCTATGCCCAGCTTTGGTTGCTGTCTGCTTTGTTTTCTTTTTTTCCTTTTTGGGTGGCAAATATACTTCTTAAATCCCTTCAGGGCTCTTTTATTGCCGTGGGTTGGTTCAATTGCTCTTATTTTCTTCGGGATTTCTGTTTGTTTATTTGCCTTTCAGGCTATGCTGGCAGCTGGCAGGTCTGAGGGGTCAGCCCTGCCACCCTGCTGGGCTGCGTCATCCTGTCCACAGCATAACTGCAGCCAGGACCAGTGGTGGGAAATGTTTGCCAGGTTCTTTGGAAGATTTTGGGAGCAGGGTCCTGGCATAGATGTGGCGGTGCAACTGTGAGTTTCTGTATAAACTACTGCACAAGCAGTATCAATTATGAAACAGGAAGAGAAGAAACAAATAGGGTAAGATAGGGCTCTGCTGAAGGCCAGGTAGCAGGGACTGTGCTTTGTCCTGGGAAAGAGACCACTGCAGGAGCTGAGCAAAAAAACCCTCTAGACTAAGCCAAGACAAGGAGCAATTGATAAACTAGAGAGGAGAACAAAAATCTTCCCCCTCTATCTCGCCTAAAAAGGTTTCTCCCAAAAACGCCTTAAAAAGCAAATGTTGTTCCCTTGCCTCCTGAGAGGCTGAAGGTTGAACCAAGTTCTTTGTCCTGTGGTAGTAAAGGGAACGAAACTCCAGGAGGAGTGAAAATAAGTGTAGTCTTAGGTTCTTCAGTAAATAAATTATCCATCGTTAAACTGCCACCCCCATGCTGGGGCAGAAAGAGGCTGTCAGCAGCAACAGCTGGGGCTCAATCAGCTCCTCTTTGACTTTCCCTCAGCAGTAAATCCTGCTGCTTACACTTGCCCACCTTGCAACACAAGAGCGGGGAAAAGGCAGCAGGTCTGACCCCTTGCCTTCTGTCTCTGAAATTCCAGAAGAGGAATAACTGCCCATGGGTGTACCCAGAGGCTTTTCTTCCCTCTTGAAAGACAGGAGGGGGCAAGAAAGGAGAGCATTAAGGGGAGAGGTGACAGGAAGGATTTAAGAGAGAAGAAGGGAAAGAGATGCACTGTGACTGAAGAGACACAGAATGATTGGATGTCTCAGAGTGGGGAAAGAGAAGAAAAGAGAGGAATATAAGCAGTATCACACAAAAAATAAGGGGAAAAAAACAAACAAGCAAACAAAAGAAGAATGAGGTTAGTGATAGGTAGTGGGACATTTGAAGGGAATGTAGTGGAATAGGACACTGGAAAAGATTCTGTATTCTATGTAAATGTCAGAAAAGCGGGGCCAGAGGGTATTTAAGTCTTCTTTTTGACCATCTCCTTCCATGAGTCAAGATCTGCTTGTCCATTTATTAACTTTTTTCGAAATGTTACATTGTGTCCACAACAGTGTTCCTGTATCCGCCAAACTGTCTCTCCATGAACCAAACCAACCTGGCTATTAAAAATTCTTCTGATGTTTAAGCAGAGTACTTCTTGTCAGATTTTGAATCCAGGCCTTCTTTTCAGATTGAGCAGGGATATAAGTAACAGGTTTTTCCCTTCTTCTTGGAAAATCATATTATAATTCTCTTCTTTATCATCTTTAATGAACTAAATGTATCCAGACTTTTTTGAAGGTCTTCATAGGCCTCTGATTATTCTTTTTAAAAAGATGCATGTCACTTCTGAAGTGTGATATTCAGGTACTTTCATTAATGACTTCACAATGTTGAGTAAATAAAAAGGATTGCTTTGTTTTAAATATTCTGTATATTGCCTCTTGCATTTACACCACAGCATAAATTTTATTTTTTCTTAGAAAACTTGATGCTCTTAATACATGTCAAGCCTTCAATAAGCATGGCTCATGTAGCTACCAATTTCTTGGAAAAAAAATTTCTGCCTGACCAGCTATACCCTCATCCTGTATTTATTGATCATTTCTCTTTTAAGTAGTGCCTTGCACTTGTCCTTGAATTTCATCCTCCCTCCCCCTGTTCTTTTCCAGATCATTTTGCAAGTCTGTCAAGGTCATTTTGAATTCTCAGCCTTTCTTGCAATGTGCTGTGGTTCTTCACAGCTTCCTGCCATTTACAAGGTCTGTAAGGATATTTCTCTGTTCCATCACTCTTTATGTGTGTGTATCCAGGTACCTGTACGCAAGAAGAAAATGGGAGGATCATATCTTTTGTGTATCTGATGTTGGTTTATGTGTTAGAGGCAGGATGAGATGACAGACATTGTCTAAGTGCCAATGTTGCACTGCATTATTATTTTTCACTCACTAAAATTGGCCATACTGTAGGAAACCAGCATACAGGCTATAGGTTAATGTTGGTAGTCTTAAAACCTACCACCCTACTTTAGGTTATCTTGCTAAAACAAAAACTAGGGTTAAAAGCAATATATAGATATATATATGCATACATTCCTATATATACATATACCTAAGTGAGCATGCATGTGTATGTGTGTGTGTATATATATATATTTGTTGCTTAAACTGTTCATAATACAAACAAATAATAAGAGAGCCAAATAAGCTAATGAAAGAAAATGAATGCTTTGGAGGGACTCCTATATTTCAATGGAAAATTTCCATAATTTCCAACATATCGATAGGACATCATCTTTCAAAATCACACTGTGTCTTTTTGTTCTGCACAGAGCTGAGACCTGAAAATGAATGTACTGAGGCCTATTTCCGTTGCTTTTGAGCACAGGCTTTTTCATTTGCTTCTCAGCATAACAGTTGGACTGCACAGAAGCACTGGAGCTTAACAAAAAAGACTCTCATCTCAGACAAAAACTGTAATTATCACAGGGGAACAAATTAAACAGAAAACCCCGCTGGAATGAGATTTCCACATATTTAGAGTGTGTTAATACCAATAATATGGCACATACTAACAATAGAATCTTTCTGTAGCTTTTGTAGTATCAGATATGAATGAAAATATGTATGATTACGCTGCCTCAAAAGAAACAAGATGCTCAAACTCTTTTGTGGATTATTTTTTAAATGTTTAGGAGGTGGGAAAATTAATTTGAGAAACTTTAGTGTATTTTGTCTGTGTTTTCGTTTTAATCAATACTGACTTTTCAAATCACAACGGCATTGATCTAGACAATAAAAAGGAATTAATTTCAAATATATTCCCTAAAGTACATCATGTTATGTTCAAATATATATTCTTTACATTTGTTTTTCCACTCATTGTATCATCTGCCCATCACATATTAGCTGTCCATTACATTGGGCATCTCTGAAAGATGCAGACTCAGTGTATCTATCCTACATTTAAGAGTATTTTCCAGTACAGAAAGAAAAAAAAACCTCAACAATTGCAAATGTACATATATGTGTGTGCACATATATATATATATATATATATAAATACGTATGTCAGAGAGCAAGGTGTGTTAATTATGAAAACTACAGAAGGAAGCATGTCAGCAGATTTACTCATGTCATAGGTCTTATATACAATAATTGTTGTCCAGTTTCATAGTATTATCACATTTTTATGTAACGTATATATATATAAACAGGGATAAGATTTAGTTTTGTTTCAAAGTTCAATGATCCTTCCCCTAAAAATGTGTGTCATATGCATCTCTCTTTCTAGAATTTGAAACTATGGCATGTATTAAGTCTTCCTACAAGTGTGTGCATATATTTGTGTATATAAATCTCTTTTGTGTGCACAGAGATGAATGCTGCAGTGTCTTCACCTGTTTTCAGATTCACTCAATCCCTGAATCATTGACTTTTAGTCATAGTGTAGATAATACCACTCAATTCTAAAATAATTGTGATAAATTTATCATTTTTCCTCTTTTCCTTCCTTTTAAAATTATTCTGCTGGAACTAGACTGAATGCTACACTTTCATTGAAAGAAATAAATTGTAAAATTCTGTAAGCAGCAAGCATTTTTATGGTGAAAATATCCTGTTGGAATCTGCACAGACAATATTTATGTTATTTTCTTTTTCAAGGGCTTACCTCTGTAACATTATTGACACATTTGGATCAACAGTTTTAAAGGTTTCTCTTTTTTTTAATATCAAATTCAGGAATGATTTATATGTTTGCCTTGATAATATACACTTGTCTCTTTAAGGTGACAGCAGATAGTCCAAAAAGAAGTGGCAGAACTAAGCACTGAAAATATAGCAGCCCATCTCAAGCTCCCTTAACCATAAAATCTATGAATTTTTGTGCTCAAGTGAGTAATAAGACACAGTCAAGAAATGTCCAAGGGTGAATCGGGGTGGCTGGAAGTGTGCCTGTTTCCCCTGCACAAGAAGAAACTCTTCAATGCCCTGTCTAAATGCCCAGACAATATTAGTACCTTCATTTATCAATTAACTGTTTCTATCACAGACTGTGTACATCATGGTGTGTTGCTGAGAATTGCTGTACTACTTTGCCTTCCAGGTTTCTGTAGATTGTTTTGGTAATGCATGTTTTGTAGCTCTCCAAGGTTAGTTTAATATTGGTATTCCAGTGTGAATGGTTTGATAGTCTGGGAATTAAATCCTCAGAGAATGTCAGTCAGCACAACTCCACTGAAATCCACATGGCATCACAGGTTGCAACACAACATCATCAGGTCCATTATTTACACGTAATTTCAGGTTATATGTGATTTCCCAGACACTACTTTATTCTTCTTTGTGTCTGTAACTGTCTCTGTGTCATTCCCTACACCTCCCATTGTAGGTTATACTCTCTGCTCTACCTGTTCAGCAACGCAGATCCAAACAGAGCACTAATGGTCTGCTATGTTAATCAGATGAAGCAACTACAGAGGAAAAAATATTCTAAACCATAAATTTTCTTCTGAATCTTGCTATGCCAGCTCCATGGCCTCATCCTCAAATGTCTTCTGATATTGAATAGGTGCTGATTGCAGCTCTGTTCTGCTATGGAGGAACAGCAAAATCCCATTATCTAATTAGCCGTTACCCCTGCTGTACCTTTTTGCATCATCCTTAAGCTTACTGGAATGCAAAATCATTGCCAACATCATCCAGCTAATCCTTGGACACACAAACCTATACATTGTGTATTTTGAAAAGAATAAGTCAGTGTATTTTCTGAGGAAGCTCAGTGAAAGTGACTGAATCATTTAGTGAGAGCAAAGCAGGAAGGCAGGAACAGCAGATCATCATCAAGAGAAAAGGAAAGATGCCATCAGAGAAAAGGGACTACTTCATCATCCTTTTCTGTCAAGGCATTATGACTGTGATGTAGCATGGTCATTTTCTGCATAAAGTTGATTTGAGCAGTCCAGGACAGATTATTCCCATATAAGAAATAATTCCTGCTTATTCTCCAAGCTGCCAGTGTAACAGAGGAGAAGAGAAGAAGCAAAGGGAGGAGGCTGGGGCCATTTTAACCTAATGCATCGTATCAGACTTCAGTCCAGTAATCTGAACTAGCTACATGGTTGATATTGTTATAGTTATTTTATAGGTGGATAGTTTGGGAAACAAAGAAGTTTGGAGGCTTGAACAAACCAAAAAGAAATCACAGACACTAGGGAACACTGGATCTCCATTCTCTGTTTTCTGAAGGTAGAAGCTGGAGACAGGGAGAGAGAATATGCATAATGTATTTTATATGCAAATCACAGTACAGTATAAAAACAAAGACCACTCACAGTTTTGCAATACATATATATAGTATAACATTAAAGAAATTGCTCATCAAAAAAGGACTGTGATTACACAATAAAACATTTTGAGCAACAGAGATATAGCCTGGGCCATTCTCCAATGAAGAATTTTAAATTAACTAATGCAATTATTTTGACAACTGTAATTTCATTAAAATTAAAATTCTTGATGTTGTACTTCATCATTAACACATGGTTACGAGAGCCATATATGTCTCCCTTTATATTTGTCAATTAAATGTTCCAGAATGATACAAAAATATCCTCACTTCCAGTAGTTCCAATTTACTCTGTACTTTGCTCATTTGCAATACGTGAAAGAACTAGTTCCGAGACTACCTTCGTGATTTAGAGTTGCATGTGGTGTTGTACAGAGTAGGAGAGTTATCAGCTCTGCACTTTGGTCCTTGTGCTAGACCAAAATACATCTCGAAGAAGCTATATATCTGCTTGAACTTTCCAAAAGGAGTATTGGATGTTATACCACCCAGTCCCTCTGTAAATGACCAGCCCTAGGTGTGTGTCAGATTGCTGGTCGTGAAAGGGCTACCACATCGCTTAAGTGTAGTCCTTACATGCCCCATCTGATGCAGCATTGCCAGGGCTGAAATGGAGGCTCCAGCCCTCCCAGTGCCCTGTTGACCCATAAAGTCAGTCTAACAGACCAAGTGATGAAGAAACAGGTTGTGGAGCTGCTTTTTCTCTCTTTGAATGTCCATTCCTCTACTATTTTCCAGGACTGTGATTATTTCTAGTGCAAGTCCTAAATGCAACTTTTTCAAACATGCTAAAATCTGTGTAAAACCATATTCTATTCTGCTATACAAGGAGGCAAGGAAGTTTATTTAACTGGTAATCTTTCACTTTTAATGAATTTTTAAATGAATCAAATCTCATTGTCCAGGTGATACACTACATGTGGAGGGTAGAATGTAGATGGGAGAAAAGGTCAGTTTTACTCCCCTTCAAGGTCCAGTTTTCAAGTTTCTGAATTGCAGTTCTGAATTTCAAAGAAGGAGGTACTCAGGATTGAAATCTTGGGGAAAAACATCCAGAGACTAGAGGAAAAGCCTGTGAGTAAACAAGGGGAATAGGAGGCAATCTTCCCTGTATGACAGAAGAGAAACAGGTCCAGTTCATAACACCTGAGGTAACAACCGCTAATGCATCCTATGCATCCTTGTCTTGTGTGGCTTGGGGCAGAGCCTGGGAATGTCTGTAAGATGCCTCTTCTGGTGGGCCAAAATTTAAAAACACTATTCCAAGAAAAATGGATGCGATCCCAGCAGAAGCAATCTTCTTACTCAAGTTTCCTTATTACATTACAGTCCATATACTTAGATCACTGAAGGTGTGATTCTGTCCTCCCAGCTGAGGTGAGTAACTATTCTCTTGGAATCAGGCTCATTATTAATTGCATCTTCATTCAGTGCAACAACAGACAGTTAAGACTTCTAGGATAGTTAGCTGCTGCCTGGTTTGTAATAACACCGTTTTTTCAGATCTGATTAACAACTGGAAACTGAATGATTAAATTAACTTCAGTACCTTCACAGAGCCCCTGAAAATAATTTTGAAACTTGCAATAGATATTTTTGAAATAATGGATCTCTCCATTGGGAAGAATATAAGAGAATTCATGTAACTATTACAGATAAAAAAATTCTGCTTTAACAATCTGGAAGACAATCTTCGCAACTTCTTTTCATGGACTAACGTGATGGTCATTTGTGGAAGAACAAGAGTATGCAAGTGATCTAATTACTAAAATTCTTATATTACATAATCTGAAGAACCGAAGCCCATAAAACTACGTATCTTCTATACTCTAATCATGAATTAAAAGCACATGCAGAACAATAAAATGAAAAACAGATTTTTTCTTCATTTTGTTATCTTCTTTCAACATTTTTAGAGACATTTAAGGCTTAGTATACCAGTGATAATAAAAGCTTTTGAAGAGCTTTATATCCCTAATCAATCCAGGTCTTCAATCACTTGGGAGATACGGAGGAAAAAATCTTGGGAACTGAGTTCAACTATGATTCTTTTGGTAGGATCTATTTACTAGCAAATCAATTGTACTATGTTTCACATTTGGAGCTCCACTTTGTCAAGTATACCTTATTTCTTTACAGTTGAAGGGTTTGGGATCCACTGATCACTGCAACTTCACCTCTTGCTCATATCTTTTTCCCTCAATATTTCAATTGTTTGCAGGGATTATTCCCTTGTCATTGCCACAGTATTAAGCTGGCGCTTCAGTTTTTTCTTAGGTTCCCTTTTTGGATGAGAGGACTGACTTGCTGCTCCTCAGCATCTGCACACTTGAGGAGTCCTAAGCTCCCTGATTCCCAGCCATGGCCAGTGCCAGTGGTGTGGGTACTCCTCAAGAGTCTCACTTTGGAAGCATGCAACCATGTCATTCTGGACACACTCACAGCATCTTCAGAGCAAACTGCTATATTCCTTTGTGATATGCATCAGAAAGAGCAAATCCCCACTGATTTTCCATTTGTGGATTTCTGAAGTGTTATTTTTTCTTAACTCTCTCTTTCTTCCTCTCTGGTTCCCTTCCAGCTCTGAAGGATAAGAACAACACCCACTTCTCCCACAGCCTTACAGAAGGAAGGCTGAACTCCTCGGCAATGCAAACCAGTGCAATGCAGACAGCAGGGAGTCTCCAGGTACTCCATCAACCCTTTCTTGTCTCCTAGTATCTTTTGAAATTTGAAGATCCAAGCCCTCTTTGCAAGTTCAAGCTTGTAAACAATGAATGGGATAAATGCTGAAACAGATTTTTCTAATTGCTGTTCTCTCTCTTCCTCAAACCCAACTCATTTGAACTGAATACTACTATTCTTTCTGCCACTGATTTTTTTTTTTAGAGAGCTCTATCTTTCTTTTTCTCTCCTTCACCACATCACCTTTATCTTCTGCAGTTCATTAGCTATTTGTTTGTCAGACAAGCTTAACCACACCAGCTGAACCTTGCCTTTCTTAAGATAGGCATTTAAATTCACGATTCTTTTATGAACAGTGTTTCACTTTCAATAGTGACCACCTTGAGCCACTTACAGCCCTATATTGACAACAGACCCCTTCATACAGGCAGCAGGTTCCTGATGCAGAGATATTCTTTCTCTCTGGTTTCACATAACCTCTGGTAATACAGATACTTTAGTCCTTCCTTCACCACCTGAGACCTCTTGACTCCAGGACTGAAGCACAGCCCAGGTCTCACTCAGTGCCTGCTGAGTGAGACACAAACATAGAGACCAGTATAACTTTGCTCTGGAGGCAGAGATCAGCCCTAAAGTCACTTGGCTTATGGACAGATGTGCTTTGTGGAGAAGCTGACAACCTAGGGCTTCTTTCTGTTCAGGATGGTGCTGTACTGAAACCAAAGTTTAGGCTCCATTGAAGTCACAAGCTCAAGTGTGCTCTTTCATACAGATAAATTTTTGTATATATTTAAGTGCTTACCTCAAGAGGGCAAAAAGAACATAATTCTCCTTTATTTTTTTCTCTAATAAATAAGTTGATTTTCTCCTGGCCATCTGACTGCCCCTCTATTTGATCTGCTTTATTGTTTGCTTTCATCTCAAGTATTGTTCACACCGTTCTTTTATCATTCATTTTTCTTTCACTTTATTACATGTTAGAAGTGAATATGAGTGGCTACTGAACTCAGCTGGTATTTGCTTTCAGAATAGGTCATAAAAAAATATAATGTTATGTTGAGATTCAGGTGCTACCTTCAATTAAAGATTAAGTGTTTTTTACACCTATCAGTCCAAGAAAATTAATGTAGCCTCTACTTGCCTGTCTCCCCCTTGGTATCCCTTATTAAACTTAAGGCCATTACAATCTGAATATTTTTAGTATGAAAAACATCAGGGATCACCCAAGGTTAATGCCAATTAATAAGTTGTGGCAGTTCTGGAGTAACTGGTAATTTGGAAGAGAAAATGAAAGAAACAAAGAAGTAGAAAAAGGTGGAAGAGGATAATATTTTATCACTTAAAAATCAAATATAAAAGTACAATAAATACTAATAAATACTAACATTGATAAAGGAATCACTTAAAGTTAATTTCCATAGCATCCATCAGTCCACGCTGTCACATCACACTGATGATTGCAGCATGTGAACCACAGTGTATCTATATTTTGTCAAGGATTTTCACCGGGCATGCAGGGGCTGTCAGGGCCTAGAAAGGTGATCTGTGAGAAAGGTGTCAGTAGCATCAAATGTTTAAAGCCATTTTAACAAGACCTGGAGGAACAGTTTTGCAATTTCTGCATGAACCTGTGTATTATTTTAAAATACTTTTTCTTTTTTATCTTCAGGTACAGTTGAGCCAGATCATACAGACAAAATTTGGTATAGTTCTTTTGACTTCATTGGAATTGTGCCAGCTGAAGCTGAGACCAAAGAGATTTTATATCTTCTGAGTACCATATAACCTGGAGAAACAGATTTATGCAGAAGATGATTTTCACCTGGCATAACACACTCTAAAGGAAAAATGAGAAACGAAAAAAAAACCTGTCTGCTTTCCTAAGTTAGAACTTCCTCCATTCTAGTTGTGGATGAAAATAATAAAACATTATATAGATAATTTTTTTATTATTGAGTCAATTTTTAATAAAAGTCTTGATGAATACACATGGATGTGGTTTTTGTTTTAATGTATGTTTTTATACATATGAGGTATATAAAAAGATGCACATTGGATCTGATTTTTCAATTAGGCACATGTTAGAGCTTAACAAAAAATAAGTGTAACAATTTGTCAAATTTATACACATTTTTCATTATTTTATATCTAGTAGGAGATCATGAGCTGTTTTCAAATCTTACTAGGCAATAAAAAAAAAAATGAGTTCATGAAAAAAATGTTATCACCAGTGCCACAGTAACTGTACCCATGAATCAGGCACACAACTGAGCATACAATAGATGCTAGTAATAAATTTGGATTTCAAACAATTAGGTCCTGCACATAACTGTTTTGTAATTTCCATATTATTTTTACCTGATATTAAAGGCCATAATTATCATGATATTTTGAAGATGTCCAATATCATTATTATCTTTCTGATGCACCCACATTTGGATATATGAAACCCAAGGCAGGTTATGAAAAAAAGGTAAGAAGAAAATCCAAAGGAATATATAATTATATGTATACAAGAAATACCAAATTCTCTCGGATTTCACCAATTGTTTTCCAAAGACTTTTTCTTTCTTTTTTTGAAATTCCTCTTTTTCTCTCAGACAATACTCAGGTGCTGCCCAACAGCCACTATTCATTGTCATTGCAATGTTCACTTATGCCTTTGGTGAGGTTTCTCTTTCATTGTACTATTACTACTGTCCTGTTTATTCTTAGTGCATACAAAACTGCTATTTCAAGGAGAAAAAAAAAAATAAAAACTTGATAAATTGTAAGAGAGCAATGGAATTCCATTTCATCTAACTGAAGAGGTAGCAGTTTTTAATGCCCACTTGGTAGTGAAAAATAGGGAGATAGTATGTGGATTATTTTAAATTGCTACTTATCTTCTTACTAAGAACGTAAGTAATTACATTAGTAGAGTTGACAACAAAAACAAGCAATAAATTCACATTAGTTTGTTGAATCTGTGTTAGCAGACATCCTTGGTGTGTAGTTCAGATTAATATTTATAGCTCTGCATGAATTTCTCATACTTGGCTCTGCAAATTTAGCTTGGAGGACACCAACAACTGTGCTTAGTTTTGTGATGCAATGAAAAAAGTCCATGCTGATTGAAGTCCAAAATTATTTTCAAATATAAATGTCTATTTGTGTTTCTGTCTTTCCAAAGTCACTGAGCTAAAAAAAGCATTCTATTTTTTTTTTTAAAAAAAGCCTCTCAGCTTCAAGATAGAGTGTTTCTATATTAGAATGCGAAGGATGAAATTCAGCAAGCATGTACCTAATTTTTTTAAAGCAAAAAAACCTCTTTGAACTTTCATCTTAAAATCTAAGTCATGGTTAAATCTCTTAGAATGATTCCTCATCTGTTCCTGAGAATTATGTCCTTGCATTCATAGTCTTTCACGTTATTTTTAAATGTTATTCTAAATATTTTGCTTTCTTCCAAGTTTAGTGTTTTGAATTAGAAAGAGAACTCTACTTTTTCCACCTTCTGTATTCAGAAATTCTAAACTCTTTCTTAGAAAGATTATTAATGTCACGATACAACAAAATTTTACTTAGTTTGTCAGAGGAGGTTTTTGTTTTGACTTTGGTTTTGGGGGTTTTTGTTTGCTTGCTTTTGTGAGTGGCAATATCCACAGTATAGGAAAAGTAAAGATTTTAGCAACGTTTTAGAAATAATTCCTGACTTTACTGAAGTGTACAGAGGTGATTTCTGGCTTTACTGCTGTTGTGTGCTGGTTTTGTGACATTAATTTGAGATGATGTAGATAAGAGAAGCGATTCCATTCATGAAATCAAATTCTGCCTGTAAGTGTGGCTCTCAAGAAAAAGGAAGATCTGTATTTTTTCTAAGTGTTTGTAGGTCATGCATCTGTGTTAACTCAAATAATGAAAGCCAGGATTGATGATTGGCTGATTCAGTGTAGCTCTTGCCAACAATTTTCAGAGATTAGGAGGTTGTTGGAAAGATATCAATGAAGGTTTAGGGATCACTGTCTGAAGTATTCTAAATTAACAGCTAATGGATGTTTTTAATAGCTCTTTTATAGATGAGTTCAGCTGAATGAAAACCGACAAGGAAGCTCAGCTTTGCTTGGTATGAGCTTTAACTTTTTTTCACACATGATGACCTGCTTCTGCACTAGCTTTCTCACTTTGTTTCTGCATAGGGTAAAAAGTCATTTATTTTGTAGTTAATAAACATATCCACACACAGTTTAATCTTTTCAATTTTTTTTTCTTTTTTTAGTACTAGAGATTTTTTTTTCCTCAAATGCTGTACATACCCAGTGCTGCACTACTCTTTTCCAAAGATCAGTTCATCCATCCTGCTCTTTCTGGCAAAGTTCAGTTCTTGCAGAAATAGTGAGCAGATATGAAAAAAAACTGAATAGTCTTTGATTATGGGTGGTGTAATCAAGTTGTCCAACCTTCCTGGTGCACAAAGAGACCTGACTTGGATATTAATACTCAATTTCAGTGGCCCAAAAAGATAAATAAATATAAGTGCAAGAGTTCATTTGAAAGTACACCCGTGGGACAGAAAATAAATGTCTTGAGGTTGGTTTTTTTGCAGTAGAGTTCCACTAACGTCAACAGGCTATCAAAAGACAGTATTTTTCTCATAGAATAGGGAGAGATGTGGCATTATTGCTTCTGCCTAGTTCACAGGTGTTTAAAGGTATCAAAGTGTTTCAACTTTCAAAATTTGACCAAGAGAAATTGATTGACTACCTCTTCCAATAAAGAACTCTATTTATGTTTTTGCATGTGCCATTTTTTACATCTGCAGTATGAATAATGTAATTTAAAATTTTTAATTTACCTTCAGGTAGATAAAATATTCAGCAAATAAGTATCTTCTTCTTCATAGTGAGGCTTTTTTGTTAATATAGAAACAAAACTAGAAAAATATCCACATGAAAAGCATACATATCCTTAAAATGGACATGACTTCAAAGAGGCTACAGATAAACATAATTTTAGAACTATTTGCCAAGTTGGAAAAATTCTATTTGTACTCACGGGCAGGGTGTGCAAGGAAAACTCAATTTTACTGGATGTCTGTGTGTGGATAGCTAAGTCAAACTACATATTTCCTCTGACTGTAACTGGAGCTTACACATCTAGGCCTAATGTGGAAACTACATTTAGGTGATACATTTTGCTGTCTGAAACTGGAGTGGAAACCCACTATAGAAAACTTCAGATTACGTATTCATCAAATAATAATTATTTTGTTGTATTTTATCCTGTGCTACCATTGTACATTCTGTAACGGTACATTCCAAGAACTAGCTATTATTGATTGATGTCATCCCAAAGGGACAGAAATTCACTGCTTTTATTTATAACAGTTGCTATGAGATGAGAAGCAAGAACTTTCAAACTTCTTGCCAGCTTTCTAGATTAAACAGTTTATGTGAATCTGAGTAAAATCTTGAACAGGGACATAGGTACAGTATATAAGGAAGCTTTACAAAAGGTGTCAGTCTTTATTATCAAGCCTAATTTTACATGACATCACTAAGGTAAGATATGCATGAATTCTCATCTTAAGCTCCATGACTGAATGGCACCTTTGGAAGAATGTATGTAATGTCTTAACAGTTATACTTATGACCTTTGAAACCAAATTCACTGGCCTGCCCAGATCTTGCATCTTTTCTTATTTTATTTCCCTATCATTTTCTACTAGTTTGATGACTCTTCATTACTGACTCAAAAAAGTTCTTATGTTTGTAATTCAGATTTTGTTGGTACTGTACTTCTGATAAACCATTCAAACAAGCTATAAGACAAATATAGAATCATAGAATC
>VXAY01006283.1:2883-153418 GCA_013399855.1 Oxyruncus cristatus
ACCCCGGTTGGTAAAAAAAAAAAAAAAAAAAAAAAGGGACGTGGAGGAGACTTTGCTGGCAGGATTTTGGGTGACGAGCTGGCCCGTGGTCACCCTGGTGGCTTTCAGCAGAGCTGCAGCCCAGGCAGTGGAGACAGGGTGGTCATGGTTACACCCTTCGGCCCCGCTCATCATTTGCAATCTATTTGCTTTTGCAAATGAGACCTAATGAAGTGCTGGCTGCTTTTCTTCAGTGCAAATCAAAGGTGTTCAGCCAGGTCTGCTGAGACCTCGTGACTCGGACTTTGCATGGGTGAGATAGCTGAGAAAACTGAACTGCAGAAGTTCTCAAATGTGTTGGAGCCCAAAAAAAGTCACAGTTCCTTTTGTGAGGATCTAGGTCACACATACTTCTGCCTTGAGGTAGAGCAGTGATTTCAAGTCATTCCTGCCTTTGTTTTTCCAAGCAAAAAGATGTGGGTTAACCTGTTCTTACAGTCTTTTATTCTCCTTTTTTTCCCCATGGCAAAATGGAGAGGCAAAGAACAGGAATAGTGGAGTGAAACTTTCACCTACGCTCGCTAGAAGCAGGAAAGCATGTGGTGCCTGGGATTTGAGGTGAGGGGCTCTGCTCCCCTCTCAGACCACAACACAATGCTCAGTCTGTGTCCGTGCCTCTCCCCATGCATCCCTACCCTTATCCCTGGCCTCCAGCTGCTCCGGGGCCTCAAAGTGAAAACTAATCCCAGGGGATAACTTTCCTCTCTGTTCCCGGGTGGGAGGGGAGGAACGGGCTATTTATTCCTCACCCTTAAGCCCCGGCAGTGGATCAGCGACGCAGTTGTCGCTGCCGGTGCGGGGTGGGCAGCAGGATCCGTCACGGGCCCTGCCTGCTCCCACGCCCTGCCTGCACGCTCCCGGCCGGCCTCGCTGCTAAATAAGGACGAAAGGCTAAAAATAGAGCCGAGGCAGGGGTTTGGACAAGCCAGGCAACCCTTCCCAGGGCTGGGAGCAATACGGGGAGGCCAGCCAGCGACAGCGTGCGAGGGAGAACGGAGCTGCCTGTGGGAAGGGGTCTCACAAGTGCGCTCTGCCCGTGCTGTGGCAGGGGGGAGGTCTGAGACCTGCCGCACTCATGTCCTGTGTGCTCAGTCGGCTTAGCCCCTTCCAGCTTTCCGCAGGGTACGGAACATCTGTTCACCAAACCATGCGGGAAAACCCATGTTCCTGTGGGTACCTGTGGGGCCATTCCAGCATGCTGGGGGGGGCCTGGGGCAGCTCTGTCTGGAAAATGATCTCCTGAAGAAAGGAGGAAGGGTGGAAGCGGGGGTGCTAAATCCAACATTTTGGATAGATGGGTGGTAGGGGTGTAGCCGTACAGAGCCGTGTAGCTTAGACTATGTAGCTTATCAGTGTAGCTTAAACTATGCAAAGGTCAGGAGTTTCTCAACAGATAGAGGGTGTTTTTATTCCGTGAAGCAGAAATTGTAAAAGGAGCATAAATCTAACAAACTTGTGAAAATTGGCCTTATGGTTGGACACTGTTCTAAAGGGCAAGATGATGTGCCAAAAGCAAGAGTTCAGTGAAAGGAGAGCGTGAGGAAGACTACAGAACAACCACCAGAGGGTTGCGAACGACCACCCTAAAGGACCACCAACTCAAAACAGGAGGTGTGTCAAGGGGAGGAACAGTTTTGGGAAATGGGAAGGTACAGAGTTGGGGAATACAAGAATTTGTCATTAGCGAGCTAAATAAAGGCATGAAGCTTTTGTGTAACCTGGCAAGCACATTTTTGGAATATCCCACCCCCTCGCGCATCCGACGTGGTACAGAAAGAATGCTGCTTTCTAATACCCACAAAGAGTCTTAGGGAGTTCCTTTATTCCCAGTTTTGTGGGCCACAGGGGTACTGCAGCAAACTGCCCAGCCAGGGGCTACTCGATGCCAGGGTGCCCTCTCCCCCCCACTGCACTCCTGGCATCGGGTTCGAGGGTCTCAAACATTGGAAATACCTGAAATATCTCTGCCACTCTGAGTGCCACGTCCAGTCTTTCCTTAAACACCTCCAGGAACGGTGTGTCCACCACCTCTCTGGGCAGCCCTTTCCAATGTCTGTGATAGTCTTCCTAATGTCCAACCTAAACCACCCCTGGCGTAGTTTAAGACCACGCCCTCTCATCCTGTCACTGGTTGCCTGGGAGAAAAGCCCGACCCCCACCTGGCTACAGCCTCCTGTCAGGGAGCTGTAGAGAGCACCCTCGTAGGTGCTGGGGCAGTTTGGATGCAGTGACACAGCTCTGGGGTCAAGGAGGTCGCTGTCAACCTGTGTGTGGGTGGGTGCTTGCAGCCTGGGGGTGCTGGCAGCGCCCATGGGTGTCCGGGGGTCCCTCGGGGTGCTGGAGGCTGGCATGGGCTCTGGGGTTGCAGAAGCGAGCTGGCAGCACACGTGGGCGCTCAGGGGAGTTCGGGGGTGCTGGTGGCCTGTATGTGTGGCCATGTGTGTGTGGGTACTCAGAGCCTGAGTGGGTGCAGGGGGGTGGTGGGAGCTTGCAGGGGTGCCTCAGGAGTGCCCTGGGGGTCCTGGCAGCCTGCAGAGGTGCTTCAGGGGGCTCAGAGCCCACACAAGTGTGTGTGTGCCTTGACCCCACATGGGTACCCAGGAGGATGCTGGTGATGCCCTGCAGGGTGTTGGTATCCATGGGGTTCCCCTTGGGGTGTCTGGGTGTGCCACGTAGGGGGACACAGCCCCCTGCAGTGTGCACCAGGGTTTGGGGTGCTGTGTGGCAGTGGGGGAGGACACAGGGACCCCACACTCTGTGGGGTGCAGGGAGTGGAGCAGCACAGCCTGGCTGGGGACACTGTGCCAGCACATCCCGTGGCTGTGGTTCCACAGTCGCCACCCTTCGAGCAGGGGTACGCTTTGCCTGACATGAAGTGGGGCACGTCCAGGCCCTGCCTGCAGGATCCTGACCTTGTCCTGTCTTGGGATGCCCAAGACATGGGCACGAGCCTGTGGGAAGAGCCAGTGGGAACGTGCCATGCACCTCTGACCTTAGGACATGCCAGCTCTGTGATTGCTTGGGCGGGAGCGTGGGGCTGTATAAAAGCCCTGGAGGAGCCCTTGCCCTGGCAGCGCGAGCCGGTCTCTCTGCACCATGGCTGACCCCAAGGAGCCCGAGAAGGGGGGTGTGGAGCTGGGCACCCCTAATGCCGCTGCCCCCACAGGGACCATGTCCACGCGGCGCCTGCGCAGCGAGGACTACAATGACTACAGCTCCACGGACGTCACGCCCGAGGGGAGCCCACCCGACGGCATGAACGGCTTTGCCCACCCCGAGTCCTACCAGCGCTTCGGGGAGACCAACGGCACGACGTGAGCGGTGCTTCCCTCCCTCCCTGCCTGGGGCGGCCCAGCACAGCACCTGGGGAGGGTGGAGGAGCTCCTGGCGGCTCCCTGCCGGCTGTGCTGGAGGGAGGATGGTGGTGCCGTGGTATTATGGGGAGCTGTCCTGGGGGTGGTGAGGGCAGAGCTGCGGTCCTGCCTCTGTGGGGTGCTGGCAGCAAGCGAGCAGCTGCCCCAGTGTTGTTGCTTTTTGCTCTCTGGTGACGCAGGGCTTGCCGAGTGCCGGGGGAGCGAGGGGGGGTCCCGGGTACTGACCCAAAGGGTACCGACCCTCGCACACCCTCAGGCGCCCCCGGCAGGCCAAGCGGGGAGCGAGAAGAGCCGCAGCCCTGGGTGGAGGGGTGGGCGGTGGGGCGATGGTCAGCTCCCCCCTCCGGGGCTGGGTGATGTGCGTGCCCTGGGGTGGTGGGTGCAGCCGCCGCGCCCCTCGCCCCCAGTGCCCGCCCTGGGAGCCTGTGAAAGCGCAACTTCCCGTCCCAGCATCCCTGGGAGTCCAGTCCTGCGCTTGGCAGCGAAACCGGGGAGGAGAGGGGGGGGAAAAAAAGCAAGCGAAAGAGGAGGGGAAAATGTGAGCGTACCAGGGGAGGGAGGGGAATCGTGCGGTGGGCCGGGCGCGGAGGGAGGGGTCATCGCCACCGCACGGGGCTTCTTATCCCGCTGCTGCTGCCAGCCCGGTCCCGCCGCGGTACCTGCCCCGCCGCTCGCTTCTCTGCCCCTCGGAGCGACTCCCCGCCGCGTCCCGGCCCCGTCCCGGACTGTTCCCGGAGGATGCTGTGCGCGGGGCTGGCGCTGGCGCTCTGCGCGCTGCAGCTCGTCCCGGCCGCGCTCGCCGGGCCGCAGCCGCAGCTGCTGGTGGAGCGGAGCGGGGCCCGGCGGCTGAGCAAGGTGAGGAGAGACCCCGCATCCCGCACCACGCACCTCTCGGGGCACGGAGGGGGCTGCCGGAGGGACTCGGGGCTCGGCCCGGAGAGGTGGAAGATTCCACCATCCTTCTGGGGTTGTAGGAGACCAGGAGCATTTTCTGGTTGGCGGGACGGGTGCAAGGTCGCTGGTGGGTGCGTGTCTGGGGCTGCGTAGGGGAGTGGGGTCCCACGGACCCCCGGGGACCCTGCAGCCCCCCGCGCTGGGGACCACTGCTGGAGGCTGGGGTTCAGCTCGGACAGGAGGGATCCAGTGTTTACAAACACTTCTGAACCCAGAATCCCAGCGGCCTCGTTCTTCGGGTGAGTGTCTCCCGACTTTCATTCCTCCTCTCCATGAGCCGTTTCCAAACCAGGCTCTGTCTCCGTGTTCCCACGCAGTGCTGGGCCGGGCTCATCAACACGCGCTGATTAAGATACAGCTGATTACCATGTGTGACTCTCGCGCGGTGCAGAGGGAAGTACGGCAAGTTATTTTCCAGGAAAGCTGCTGTTGCCCCAGGGACGGGGGAGCCGGTTGGGAAGGCTGGAGGGGGGCTCAGCGGGCAGCAATCTGCAGCCACACCCCCGATGTTCGGCTCCCTGGAGCCTCTTTGCCCGCAGACCCCCGGACTGGGAGCTCACAGCTCTTGCTGAGTGTAAGGGTGCAGCCTGCCCCGCGTCCCGGCTTGTCTTGAGCCCCGTGTCCTGCCTTGGGCCGCTCCCGGCGGGCGAGCAGGACGCGGGATGGGCTGCTCACTGGCGTGGGCTGCGCTGTGGCCGCAGGGGCTGCCGTGTGGCACCAGGCAGTACAGCCTCCACCGGTTCTGCGGTTTGAGCAGGAGAGCCCCGCACCATGGCATGGGCACACAGGCTGCTCCGGCCAAACCTGCTCGGGGAGGGAGCTGGGGCTGGCCTCTCGCCACTCGCCTGTGGCAGGCTCAGGGCTGGCTGTTGCAGACAAGTGCCGCCATCTCTCCTCCTTTGAATTTGAGTGTCTTTACTGGTGGTGTCTGGGGAGGCTGGTGGGACTAGTAGGAAACATGGGAGATCTCCCAGCATGGCTCCTCGCCCGGACAGGGCACACCTGTGATGTCCCCCCTTCAAGTGATATCTCCTTACATGTGGATTTTCATTTTTCTATGGGATAATGCTGCTTCTGTGGCTCATTTGTACTGAAGCAGCTCGAGATCAGGCCCCTGGGATGTATCAGGCAGGGGATGAGCATGGCTCGTATGGCCCCCTAGTGTGATTCCTGCTCCTGTGTGGAACCAGGAGGCCAGAGCTGGTGGATGAGGGCTCTCAACATCTGGGCTGATCCTGGATGAGATGGGAGGCTGTGCCAAGCCCACAGCCCCTCTGAGGGCATCCCCCATGCCCCCCAGCATCCCTCTGCACAGCACAGCTGCCACCGCCCTGCCCTGGGCCCAGCTTGCTCTCACCAGTCCTCACACACCTTGCTCAGTGCCGTTGGCATGACGGATGCTTCTTGCCCTGTTCACATGTGAAGTGTTTGGAGGCAGAGCTGAGGCAAGTTTGGAAATTGCAGGTTGGTAATCCCCTTTGGGTGTAAAGTACATGCAGACAGAGGGTTTCTGAGATGCCCTCCGGCTTGGGAGCCGGGAGTTTGAGAAATGCAGAGTGTCGTGTTTATTTGGCATTTGAAGGGGCTGAAGGTCATTTTCTGGCTGTTTTTGAGCAGATGTTTGGCATGGATCAGACATCCAGCACTGGAGAAACCTGCAAACCCAGGGCAAGGCTTGCCCTGGCTCTAACTCCTCCTGTCCCCTGGTGCTGCAGGTCGGTGGCTTTGCCTGGGAGAACTGTGGTGACAAAAGGGACCCTGTGGTGGTGCAGAGCCTCTCCGTGGCACCCGACCCCATCAGCATCCCGGGGAGCCTGCGTGTCAGTGCTGCCGTCAACAGCGGAAAGACCATGGGCCCCCCTCTGAAGGTAAGTGCCAGACATGCCTCCATGTGGTGGGGGAGGGCAGAGCTTCCCAAAACCACTGGCCGCTGGAAAATGCGTGTCAGTGGGTGCAGGAATGAGCAGCCCCTGGGGAGCGAGGCACAGAGCGGTGCAGGACTGAGTGCAGCGGGCTCTGTAAGGCAGAACAGGGCATGGGGAGACCCATGGTGGGAGCTGACAGCCCAGTGGGAGCCTCCCAGCCTTGTCCCAGGGGGGGAAACCACCTGAGCTGTCTCGTGCCCTGAGGATGTAATTGCTCAGGGAGGGAAATGAAACCCAAGTGCTGTGGGTGCTCCTGGTAGTCACTGCAGTACTCCTTTTTTTAGAGGCCAGATGTGGCTGCTCCCTCCAAGGACATGCTGGGGCACTGCTGTGGGAGCCTTGGGTTGTGCCACCTGCCCTGCGCCACTTTTTTGGGAAGTTTTTGGAATGAGATGGAACATGTGTTTCTTCCTAGGGGCATGGGCTGTCTTGAGCAATGCCATGTTTGGGTATGGGGCAGCAGGGAGTGTGCTAGGGGAGCCTGGAGGCAGAGGTGAGGGGTGGGAGCACCTGTTTTGGGACAGAGGCAGAGGAGAGGGGAAGGAGTGGGACTGTGGGTTGCTGGGTGGTGTTTGCTCCAGGGGCCAGCCTGAGGTTGGAGGAAGAGAAACCTGCAGGCTGACAGGAACTGAAAGCAGGAGGGAGAAACAGGAGAGTGTGCAGTGATCCCACAGATACCCCAAAGATTGCATGATCAAGACCTAAATGAGTTGGCTGGTGAGGTGCTGTGGGACTGGCTGGAGGAGCTGTGGGTGCCCATGCTGGTTGTACTGGTGCTGAACATCTTCCCTCCAGGCAGTGCTGACGGTAGAGAAGGCGCTGGGTGAGCTCTGGATCCAGCTGCCCTGCATCGACCAGCTGGGCAGCTGCACCTACAACGATGTCTGCAGCATACTTGATGACCTCATCCCACCTGGCACAACCTGCCCGGAGCCCCTGCTCACCTACGGCATCCCCTGCCACTGCCCCTTCAAAGCGGTACGGCTGAGCCCCCTGGGGTGGTGCTGGCAGTGCTGACGGGCACCACTGTGTCCCTCAGGGCAGGGCTGGGGTTTTGGCTGACCTCTTGACTCCCCTCTCTCTGTAGGGCTCCTACTCCCTGCCAGCCAGTGACTTTGACCTGCCTGACGTGGAACTGCCTTCCTGGATGACCAACGGCAACTACCGTGTCCGTGCGGTCGTCAGCAACGGTGGGGAGGAGCTCGCCTGTGTCAAATTGGCCTTCTCCCTGCAGTCCCACTGAGGAGTTGGACACTGTCCCTCCTCTCCCCTCCCACCTTGATCCCCTGTCCCATCCCATGCAGTTGCACCCTGTCCTGTCCCAACCCATCCCTGTGAGGTCCATCCCTCCTGCTGTCAGGAGGAAGCAGCCTCTGTGCCCCTGCTTGGTGCCACCTTCCCCTGCTACACCCAGAAAAACCCTCTGGTTCTCCTGCTGTCCCCAAACCCATTACCAGTGTGCCACCTGCTTGGACAGGGTGGCCGTGAAGCCTAACCCCAGCATGAGCTGAGGATAGACATTTTTTACCCAGTTTCCCTTTCTTTTTTTGGTAATCTTATCAGGGCAATTTTAGACAAAAACATTCCAGGGAAAAGCAGTATTTCTTGGAGCAGTCGATGGGGAGGAAGGAGTGTTTGGGAGTGCTGTGGCAGGCTGGAGGGATGCAGGACTAGCTGTGGAGGGTGTCCCTGCTTGCCCCCATCACATCTGGCCAGAGCACAGGGCTGGGTTGCAGAGCTGTCCCCAAAGTGGCTGCAGGAGACCTGTCCCCACGCAGCACCTCTGGCTCTGCCTTTGGTGCATCCTCGTCCTGCACGGGAGACCAGCTTGGTGGCAAGAAGCATCTGTGAAGGCACCTCCCCGCACCCCTCGTGCAGAAAACATCAGGAATCCAAGAGGACTGAAACCACCAGAGCCCCACATGGACATTCCCACTCGCGAGGGACCAAGCGGCTGGTGATGCTCCCAGCAGCAGGAGAGGTGGCTGGCTGATGGCAGCACGCACTCCACAGGGGGACACACAGCTGTGGTGGGCTACTGGGGCACAGCCTGGCCCAGGACCAGTCCCACTCATCTCATTTTTCCCCTGGGACTGAGCTGAGGCAGGAGGACTCTGCCTTCCTTGCCAAGTACTGACAGCGGCACTGCAATGTGGAGCAGCGTCCCGAACATGGGATAACGGGGAGATAGCCATGAAGACCTGGATCCTCTTTGGGGACCTCCTGGCTGCAGCTGGGGGACTGTGGCGTTTGTGGGCAGCATCCTTCCTGCTGCAGCTTTGGGCAGGGCGTGAGTCTGACATCACCCCCCTGTGAGAGGTGCCCAGAGGGCAGACGTGCAGGTGACCCACCAGCCACTCACGTCCCTCACTGTCTCTGCCTGGTTGTGTTATTTAGCCCCTCCATAGGGTTCATCTCCTACAAGCACTTTATACGCCTTAACTACTGCGGGGGGTCCTGCACCACACAGATGTGCTCCCACTGCCTTTCTGTGCCCTCCTCCACTTGCTTCGTTTCATCCCATGGCTTTGCCTGGAGAAGCACTAACCCTCTGTCTCTGCTCCCTGCCAGTGCCTGTGCCACAGCAGCAGCCTCCTTTTGGGCAGGTACTGCAGATTCTTAATAAATCTTTTTACCAGGAAGCAGAGCTGGTGCCTCTCGGTGCTGAGGGTGACGTGGGGGTGACACTTGTTTCCTTGGAATAGCGGGGACAGGGATGTGAGCTGGAAGAGGCGAAGGTGGTGGGGCTGGTGTGGGGGCAGTGGTGGAGGATGTTGCAGCCAGAGGAGCTGAGTGTGAGCAGCCTCAAGGCCAGTGGGTATGTGAGGGGCAGGGTGGGGATCTGCAAGCACTGCTTTTGGACAGGGGGACACAGGGACAGCCCCAGGGGGCACAGCCCATGCTGGGGGGCCCAGGGAGCATCACTCATCCAAGCAAGGATCTATAATCCCGACAACTGTATCACACTGCATGCCTTGCCCAAGGAACAGCTGCACTGCAGGGGATCACAGAGTCAATTAGGTTGGAAAAGACCTCTGAGATGATTGAGTCCAACCTTTGACCTAACACTGCTATGTCAATTAGACAGCCCANGCAGATTCTTAATAAATCTTTTTACCAGGAAGTAGAGCTGGTGCCTCTCGGTGCTGAGGGTGACGTGGGGGTGACACTTGTTTCCTTGGAATAGCGGGGACAGGGATGTGAGCTGGAAGAGGCGAAGGTGGTGGGGCTGGTGTGGGGGCAGTGGTGGAGGATGTTGCAGCCAGAGGAGCTGAGTGTGAGCAGCCTCAAGGCCAGTGGGTATGTGAGGGGCAGGGTGGGGATCTGCAAGCACTGCTTTTGGACAGGGGGACACAGGGACAGCCCCAGGGGGCACAGCCCATGCTGGGGGGCCCAGGGAGCATCACTCATCCAAGCAAGGATCTATAATCCCGACAACTGTATCACACTGCATGCCTTGCCCAAGGAACAGCTGCACTGCAGGGGATCACAGAGTCAATTAGGTTGGAAAAGACCTCTGAGATGATTGAGTCCAACCTTTGACCTAACACTGCTATGTCAATTAGACAGCCCATGGCACTAAGTACCACGTGCAGTCTCAAACACCTCCAGAGATGGTGTCTCCACCAACCTCCCTTGGCAGCCCTTTCCAGTGTCTGATCACCCTGCCTATGGAGAAAGTCTTCCTGACGTCCAACCTAAACCTCCCCTGGTGTAGCTTAAGACTGTGTCCTCTTATCCTGTCACTGGTTGCCTGGGAATGGAACCTGCCCCCACCTGGCTACACCCTCCTGTCAGGTGTGTGCAGAGAGCGATAAGGTCACCCCTGAGCCTTCTCCAGGCTATACAACCCCAGCTCCCGCAGCCGCTCCTCGCCTGACTTGCGCTGCGGGCCCTTTTCCAGCTCCGCTGCCCCTCTCGGGGTTCGGGGCAGCAGCACCCTCGGCCCGCCCACCAGGGGGCGCCACCGCCCGCGTCCGTCCCGCCCCGCCCCGCCTCGCTTGGCACCGCCCTCTACCGCCCATGGCTCCGCCCCCTTCGGCGCCTCCGTCAGTTTCGCCCCGCCCTCCGCTCTTGGCCCCGCCTTACGCCCGCCTGGCCCCGCCCCTCTCCCCGCGCGCAGGCGCCGCGCTCAGCTGAGCCGCGTGTCACGTGACGGCGCGGCCGAGCGAGCGGGCCCGGCGGGGCCGGGAGGTGCGGGACGGCCGAGAGGTGCGGGAGCGGGAACGGGGCAGGGGCAGGGGGGATGCGGGAAGCGGGAACGAGCTGTCAGCCGGCTGTCAGCCCTCGCGGTGCCCGGGGACGTGGAGGGCGCGGTAGCCGGCGCGAGTGCGCGGCGTCCTGGCGGTGCTGCCGTCCCGCGTGGGTGCCCGGGGGAGCTCGGCTTAGCCATGACACGACTCGGGGGTCCAGGAGGTCGCTGTCAACCCTCGTGCACGGGAGGGTGCGCAGAGCCTGGGGGTGCTGGCAGCGTCCGTGGATGCTCAGGGTTCCCTGGCGGTGCTGGAGGCTGGCATGGGCGTCCGGGGGTCGCTGGCGGTGCCGGCACCCCCATGAGTGTCCGGGGGTCCCTCGGGGTGCTGGAGGCTGGCACGGGCTCTGGGGTTGCAGAAGCGAGCTGGCAGCACACGTGGGTGCTCAGGGGAGTTCGGGGGTGCTGGTGGCCTGTATGTGTGGCCATGTGTGTGTGGGTACTCAGAGCCTGAGTGGGTGCAGGGGGGTGGTGGGAGCTTGCAGGGGTGCCTCAGGAGTGCCCTGGGGGTCCTGGCAGCCTGCAGAGGTGCTTCAGGTGGCTCAGAGCCCACACAAGTGTGTGTGTGCCTTGACCCCACATGGGTACCCAGGGGGGTGCTGGTGATGCCCTGCAGGGTGTCGGTATCCATGGGGTTCCCCTTGGGGTGTCTGGGAGTGCCACGTAGGGGGACACAGCCCCCTGCAGTGTGCACCAGGGTTTGGGGTGCTGTGTGGCAGTGGGGGAGGACACAGGGACCCCACACTCTGTGGGGTGCAGGGAGTGGAGCAGCACAGCCTGGCTTCGGGGGAGCTGCAGGAACTGGACAGGGGTTTGTGCCCAGCATCCTCCCTGTGGGGGAACGCTGGGCTGGAGGGACCAGGCCGTGCTGTGAAACCTTGGAAAGGTGAGTCTGGGAGTGTCTTTGGAGCTGTGGGAGCATTGGGTAGCACAGGGACAAGAGGACTGATGCTGGGACTGGGTGGTGTCGTGCTGACATGGGCATAGTGGCCTCCCTGCAGACAGGGGAGGGGGATGTGGCAGCGCCAGCTCTCCCCTTTGTCACGCTGGGATGGGTTACAAGCGGTGCTTTGGAAATAAAGGGTTTAACACGCATGATGGGAAGCGGCAGTGAGTTCTGCTGTGAAGCTCAGTTTTGCGGAAGATTTCCCGGTGTACACGCAGCCCTGGCTCAGCTGGGGAGAGCTGTAGGGTCAGCAGCAAGTCACATCTTGTTTTTGCCTTCTGGCGTGGGGCCGTCACTGTAAGGGACAAATTGCTGTCACTATCCCCCCAGCTTTTGTAGGTGCTTCACTTATGACAGTGAAATTGCTCCTGTGTGTAGATGGGGAAAAATAATTCACATGAAAGCGGCTGAGGAGTCGGGTTTGAAGTGGAAACCGAATGTGGCTGTTCCTGTCTTTGCTGTTTGCAATGACGAGGAAATGATGTAGTGGGGTTTTGCTTTGGTTTGAAATATTCATCATGGGGATGAGACAAGTTTTGCAGCTTTTTTCCTGCTGGTTGCGGGGGAGCCGAGTGCTCGCTCCCTGCTGCTACGCAACCTTTAATCCAGACACAAAGCAGGCAAGTCACGATGAACGCATTTCTCTGGCTCTTCAAAGCAAAAAGCAGACGGGCCTGCTTGGGGGAAAAAAAAAATTCACAGGGAAGCAATGAGGCAGAGTGATGTCAGCGTGTTGTGTTTATCTGGAAGATATCGCTGTTGGGTACTTCAGATGCTGTGCAGGCCATCTTTGGGGGGTAGTGCCCAGGCCTGACCCAGTCCTGCACCCCCTCTGCCTGCTGTCCTTGCCCACTGCCAGCCCTTGGTGCTTGGCAAAGCCTCTCAGGTCTCTCCCCTGGCCCTTGGGCCTGTCACGGATGACAAACAGCTTGTAACGCTTTCCTTGTGTAAACTCCTGCTGCCGCTCTTCCTGGTCCCGGCCTTGCCGGATCGCCCTGCCTGTGGCAAAGCCAGTTCAAGACGTGGTTACGTGTCCCAGCTGCAAGGGAGGAGGCTGGGCAGGAGTGATGCATGTACTGCCTGTGGCTCTGGATTGCCTTCCTGCCTGCAGCTGGCCTCACCGTTGCTCCAGAGGCTGGTATTCCATGGGACACACCGCTGCTTCCTGCTGCCGGTGTTGCCTGGTGCTGCAGGAAATACAGCAGCTTTGGTGTGGCCTGGCTAACTGCTCCAGAGCAACTGGAATCTGGAGCATCCAGAGTTGAGGAAAAACCCTTGCTCCCTGCTTCCCATCTGATCTCCAGGCTGGACCCTCCCAGCAGATGCAGCTCTTGGCTTGTTTCCCACGTACCAGCCAGATTTGCAGAGCGATGCTCCGGGGGGATGCCTGGGGCTCTGGGGATGGAGAAGCACCCAAGTGGCCTGAGCTGAGCCTTCCCTGCACAACCAGATGTGTGGGTCTGTGCCGGAGCCGCATCCGGCGGGCGCTCGCGTGACTTGGTGGGCGCACGAGGAGCTCTGGCAGGAAATGAGCCAGTTTTCTGCAGTAATGACATTTCTCTGCTGCTTCCTCTTGGTCCCAGTTTCCCACCAGTGCTGGGGAGAAAGGATAGGGAGCACCAGGACTGCTAGGGCAGGGGTGATGCCTGGGGCATGACAGCCCAGAGGAGCTGTGGGGCAGGGACTGGCTCACCGGGCTGTGATGCAAGAGCCTGATAGATAATTCCTCTGCCTCTGGTGCTCCTTCCAGTGGGTGTTTGGAGTGCTGGGTGTGGCACGTGTGGGAATTGAACCAGCTGACTGTTTTCCAGACAAAGGCAGGGGTTTGTGTCCTTGGTGAGGGCTCCTGCCCATGCTCCTGGCTTGTAGGACACTGCTGGGGTTTCTGCTGGAGCAAGAGCTCCCAGCTGTGCAGGTGCCTCATCCTGGGAATCCCCTTAGTCTCCTAGGCACCTCTTGGGCTGTGAAACCTTCAGGGTGGATGTTGTGCTGTCTCATGGACTGTGCTTCTGCCTGATGGAGTCTAATCAATTTTCTTTTGATTCTTTTCAATAAAAAGTCTTGATTAAAAAGAAAAAAAAGGGAAGTTAGGAAACTTTCCCTTCCCTGGCAAGAGCAAGCTGTGTGCGCATTAAAAGCAGTTGCACTTTCCTGGCCGTCTTCTTGATAGCCCCAGTCTGAAGTGCCAGGGCTGGGGACACTGTGCCAGCGTGTCCTGTCCTGCCCCACTGCCTGTGGCTGTGGTACTGCACTTGCCACCCTTCGAGCAGGGGTACGCTTTGCCTGACATGAAGTGGGGCACGTCCAGGCCCTGCCTGCAGGATCCTGACCCCGTTCTGTCTGGGTGTGCCCAAGATGTGGGCGGGAGCCTGTGGCTGTAGCAGTTGGGAACGTGCCATGCACCTCTGACCTTAGGACATGCCAGCTCTGTGATTGCTTGGGCGGGAGCGTGGGGCTGTATAAAAGCCCTGGAGGAGCCCTTGCCCTGGCAGCGCGAGCCGGTCTCTCTGCACCATGGCTGACCCCAAGGAGCCCGAGAAGGGGGGTGTGGAGCTGGGCACCCCTAATGCCGCTGCCCCCACAGGGACCATGTCCACGCGGCGCCTGCGCAGCGAGGACTACAATGACTACAGCTCCACGGACGTCACGCCCGAGGGGAGCCCACCCGACGGCATGAACGGCTTTGCCCACCCCGAGTCCTACCAGCGCTTCGGGGAGACCAACGGCACGACGTGAGCGGTGCTTCCCTCCCTCCCTGCCTGGGGCGGCCCAGCACAGCACCTGGGGAGGGTGGAGGAGCTCCTGGCGGCTCCCTGCCGGCTGTGCTGGAGGGAGGATGGTGGTGCCGTGGTATTATGGGGAGCTGTCCTGGGGGTGGTGAGGGCAGAGCTGCGGTCCTGCCTCTGTGGGGTGCTGGCAGCAAGCGAGCAAACTGCCCCAGTGTTGTTGCTTTTTGCTCCCTAGGGAAGCTGGGCTTGCCGGCAGCAGGCAGGGATTGCTGCTTTTCCTAATATTCCCTCACTCCAGCTTGGTTTGATGGGGAGCGGTGGAGAGCAAACAGCATGTCCAGCTTCAGAGCACATCTGGGCATGTTGCAGCCATGCTGTGGGGGCTTCCTTATGCCCAGGTGGGCAGAGGATGCTGTCTCTGCTCGAGAGAGTCTGATCCCTTTGACTCAGAGACATCCTTGTGCAGCCTTGGTGCTGAGCTGTGCTCATGATGGGTTTTGCCATGAAGCTGGTTTTGCAAATGCCTGCCCAAAATCTCTTTGTTCAGTCTTTGCCTATAGACCTTCCTTGGTCCCACCTGGCTGAGCCGGATTCAGGGAATAGGATCAAGACCTCCACATGCATTCCCTAAAGCAGCTTAGAGCTCCTGTGGACCCTCCAGAGGATGAGCTGAGTGCTACGAATGTGTATGGTCTGGGTGCCGACGGTCACCTCTGCATCTTCTCTCCCTCAGGTGGTACCAGACCCTGATCCACCTCCTGAAGGGGAACATCGGGACGGGGCTGCTGGGGCTGCCTCTGGCTGTGAAGAATGCCGGCATCCTGGTAAGGCAGCTCAGCCCTGCCCTGCTGGAGCTCAAGGGCCAGAGTGACCCCGGGGCGTTGGGCAGCTTGAATGGCCACTGTTGGGACTTGACTCCCTGCCCAGCTGCCTCTCAGTGCTTGGTGATTTTTGCACCCTGGGCTCTGTGGCTTTGCTGCTTAGACTGTTCTTGCTGCTCCTGTGTTGTGCTGCCTGGTGTGGAGGAGTTCACATGTGAGTTGGGGCTGTGGTTTCCTGTGTGGGGTCAGGCAGGGTGCTGGGTCCAGACCGTGCCCTCTTCTTCAACCTTATAACAGGGACGTGTGAGATAGTTTGAAAAGCAGTCCTGGAAGTGCTTTGCTACACCCAAACTCCCCCCACTTGCTTCTTTTGCATCATTCCTGCCAAGCTTGTGGCCCTGTCAGGTTACTCGGTCCTGGGGGGGCAGTCCCTTGGAGCTGCACCCAAGCTCCTCCAGCAGTGTTTCCACTCACCCAGCCCGTGGAGTTTGGTCTGGGAGTAAAACATACCGTGCAGCTCTGCCTTTGGCCGTCAGAGTGCAGCCTTCCCCCTCTCTTCCCTGCAGTTGGGTCCTCTGAGCCTGCTGGTGATGGGAATCGTGGCTGTGCACTGCATGGGCATCCTGGTGAAATGCGCCCACCACTTCTGCAACAGGTAAGGAGCAACTCCCCTTCTCGGCTCTCCTGCTCCTACAGTTCTTCTTTCTTGCCCAAGAAGCCCTGGACTTGTCCGGAAACCCCCCAGCAGCAAGTTGCCCATGTCTAAGCCTCAGCTTGGAACTGCTGCACTTTTTTACAGGAACTGTTTTCCCATTTTACTGGGTTTTTTTTGATGTTAGTGTCATCATTTGCCTTGGGAATTAGCAGACAGGACTGATGTTAACGTCCCTTCTCTCTTTCTTCTCTGGACAGGTTCCAGAAGCAGTTTGTGGACTATGGAGGCGCCGTGATGTACGGGCTGGAGGCAACTCCCAGCGCATGGCTGCGGACACATGCCATCTGGGGAAGGTACCTGCTCCCCTGCCCCGGGCAGGGACTTGTCTTTAGGACCAGCATGTGCTGCAGCTGGGACAGAAGAGCCATTGTTCGTTGAGCTGTGTGAGCAGATAAGCACAAGTGACATAAAATGTTACTTGACTCACCTGCCCTCAGCGCTCAGTGTCCCCCAGAGGGTAACGCTGAGGTCTTTGACCCAAAACTGTTCCCAAGCAGATGTGACTAAAGGAGTGGGAGCAGTTTCCACAGCATAACAAAGGAGTGAATAGTGTCTTGCAGTGCTGGCCCATCTTGCTGGACACGGAACATATCCAGTGTCTGCTCCCTGCCTTGTCCCACATTACATCACACCTTGCACATCAGGTGCTGGGAACATTCACCTCTTCCTGTGTCCAGGGAGTGTTGTCTCCAGCTGTCACAATGCAACAGCAGACTGGAGTTGCTAAACTCAAAGGAGACTGACCCTATGGAAGGGATGGGAGGGGGAGACTGAAGACCCTGAGGTCTGTGAGGCTGGATGGAGATACAGTCCTTTCTCCTGATCACAGCGAAGTGAGCTGGGTGTCCACCCCAAACCTGTACACCCCAACCCCAGGGAGAGCAGCATCGCTGCAGTGTGCGAGTCCAGCCCCAAGAAACCCAAGTGGGCTCTTATTTCTGTATGTTCTGGCTGACAAATGGTCTTTTTTTGCTTTCCAGGCGTGTGGTGGGACTTTTCCTGATCATCACTCAGCTGGGTTTCTGCTGTGTGTACTTTGTCTTTCTGGCTGACAATCTGAGACAGGTTGGACTTATCCCTCTTTTGTCAGCAAGGGGAAGGCGAGGGGGTGTTGGGTTGTTCTTTGCTCCTGTGTCATTGTCCTGTTCTCCACCAAAGGTCTCGTTTCCATAGGATATGCTGCTCAGGAAAGTACTGCTCCTCTGCCCAGATACTTTGGAGGACTGGTTTTCCTGTTCAAATAGAGCAGGTTTTTCTGAGAGTCCCTGTGATTTTGCAGAGGTGCTGGGGTTGTCTGTGTGGAAGTGGAGGCCATTCCTAGGGAGGTAACAACAGCAAAGAGGTGATAGCAGAGGTGACAGCCTTTGCTGTCCTGCCCCTCTCAGTTAATTGATTTATTGGTGTAGATAGTAACGTGTGAGTCCCAGGGCCTGCTGTGAACCTCTTTTCCTTTCCTTGGACCTGTTTGCATTCCAATTTCTTTCCTCATCCCATGGTTCTGGAGCTTAATTACCTCTTTAGAAAAAGAGTTTCCTGCTGCTGGGCGTCAGGAGGAAATAAACAGAAACCCTGAACCGCTTGGCTGGCTCCTGTGCTGTAAGAAACCGGGAATAACGAGTCCTCGTTCCCAGCCTCCACCAGCTCGGTGCCTCACAGGCACTGCTCAGCTCTGTTCCCAGTGTGCTCCTGCTCTGCTCCTGTAGCAGTGGTCTGGTCAGTGCCACCACGGCTGTGCCCTTGGTCAGCAATTCCCTGATAGCCACTGGCTCCAGAGGTGGTTCCTGGGGAACAAGGAGGGGCTCTGCCAGTGGGAGCCTATGCCTCTGCTCAGGGAGCAGGAGCTGAGGAGACTCCCACTGTGGGATGTCCGGGAGGAGTAAATGGGTGAACACTGGTGATCTGACACTGCCAACCCCGAGGGCAGGAGGGAGCAGGGTGTGTGCACGGGGCCGGGCTGCAGCTGACCCCCTGGGAACGGCCCCTTGCTGCCACTTCAAGGGGTGCTTTCTGCTCTGCCCCTTGCAGTGAAGGCTGGCTCAAGCTTCAAGGGAAATTTGCAGAAACCTGCAAATCCAGCCCATTTTTTAGGCCACAGCTGGGAAAACCCTTGGCTTCAGCTTTGGAATTTTTTGGGTGGGGAGAGGGGAGTGTTGCTTGTTTCTTTTTGTGGTGGGGAATAGCGTGTTAGATGGGGAGTCATGGTGCAGGTGGTACCTTGGGCGAGTTGCCACTGTGTTGGGCAGAGGTTTGGTTTGGAAAATAGCTTTGGAGCAAGCCACAGAGAGACAGGGCAGGCTGGGGCTCGAGCAGCACTGTCCCATGGGTGCATGGCTCTCCACTGCCCTCTCCCACAGAGGACTGTGGTTTGTGCAGAGCTCTCTAGGGGCAAGGGCTTGCTCTGGAGTAGGTTAAATTAGTTTTCAGGCATCCCTTTGCTACAGTGGCCAGAGAGGACCTGGTACCTGAACCAGCTTGTCCATGGTTGATTGGTGATCCACAGCGTGCCCATGCTCTTGGGGGGGCTGGGCCACTTCCTTGGCCAAAACTGTCTCTAGGAGTGAGCACGTGGCCTGGAGTGCCTTTGGAATGAAAGACCCCAAGAAAAGGATGATTCCTTATGAAGAAAGTGAAGTTGGGGCCCAGCAATATCTTCCAGATGTCCTTGCATGTGAACGGGGCATTGGGTGGCTGAAGGGCTGCGTGACATAGATGACAACTTCATGCAGCAAGAGAAAAAGGACCTCTGAGGAAACAACTTAATGCCTCTTTCCTGTCTTCCCAACTGGCCTTGGTGGGCAGTGCAAACCACCCTCTGCCCTTGTTGCACCCGGCTATCAGGTTCTCCTGCCCGGCGAGCCTGGGCTTGGTCAGGATTTGCTATCCTGACTCAGGTGCCATAGCTCAGTGTCTTCCTCTGCTCCCTGCAGGGTAACAGGGATTCGCCTCAAGACTACATAAAAACCCGTGTTGCTTCGATTTTAATCAGCTAACTGTGCTTGAAGTGAGCTGGTGGGATACCCACCTGGGGTGGTCTGCCAAGGGCTGTGGCTCTCAGACCTGTGCCTCCCTGTGGGGGTTCACCAGGCCTTCCTGTGCCTCCCCAGGTCGTCTCTGCTGCAAACGGCACCACCAATGACTGCAGCTCCAACAGGACGGTGGTGATGACCCCCACCATGGACTCCCGGCTGTACATGCTTTCCATCCTGCCTTTCGTGGTGCTGCTCACGTTCATCCAGAACCTCAAGGTCCTGTCCGTGTTCTCCATGCTGGCCAACGTGGCCATGCTTGGCAGCCTTGTTGTGATCTACCAGTACATCGTCAGGGTACGTGTGTAAGGGCTCCCCTCTCTCATTTCTGGGATGTCCTGTGGAGGGAGTTCAGCAGCAGGGTGTTTCCACGCCGTGGGGTGCTGCCTGCTCCCATGGGCACAGTGGTTACCCTCTGCTCCACAAGGCTTCCCCTGCGGCGTGGGGCTGTGACAAGGAGGGATGGGAGCAGGCCAGGCCTTCCCCATCCTCCCTGTGTCTGAACTCTGTGTGGGCTTTTTTCCAGGACATTCCTGATCCCAGAGACCTGCCTCTAGCAGCAGCCTGGAAGACCTACCCCCTGTTTTTTGGCACCGCGATCTTCGCTTTCGAAGGCATCGGGGTGGTGAGTCTCGGCGTGTGGCACAGGAGCTGCACAGGAGCCTCAGCCCCTGCTCAGACTTGCCGCAGCACCTGCTCTGTGTTGCAGCTGCATTTGCAGCTGAACTTCTCTGACTGTAGCCCAAATTCTGGCTGATGCTGTTAGCTTTGGCTCCAGGCTATCTCCTGGGTCAAACCCTGCTGCTTCCATCTGAGGCTGGCGGAGCATGTGCTCCAAACCTCAGGAGGTTGGTTGCTGCTTTGAAAGTGGCTTTATCTGGCAGTAGATTAGGAGTCACACTGGCAGCTGGCTTGGGCTGTGCTGGCTCACCTGCAGATGAGGAATTGTCCTGAATCTTGTTACCTGGCTGGATCCTGAAGCTGCCCACATGGGAGGCCAAAAAGCACAGCATAAGAAGACATGATCCTTTCCTTCCCACCCTGCTGCAGAGGCACTGAGATCTACCTTCGGCAGCTGTGTGGCCTCATCCTGCCGTGGGGCTGGATTTGCATGGGCCTCTCATACAAGATTCTGTAAATAGACCAACTGTGTCTGTGAAAAAAGCTGGGTAGGTGGGTGGAGAGCTTAATGACTCCCTAAGATGTTGTGGGTTGTTTCCGGGAGCTCCCTTCAAAGGAGAAAAAAGTGTTTTCATCTCTTAATATAAGCTGGCTGTGTAAACACAGGGCTGGAGAGGGCCAAATCCATTACTGGAGGAGTGTTTACTGAATGCTGTGCCCAGGGCAGGGGGATCTTGCCAGCACTGAGACACGAATGCTCTCTTCCTCTCATGACTTGGAGGTGGAGAGGCAAATAAAAGCTGTTCTTATCCTGCCTGCTCACCAGCTTTTCCACTGTGTCTCTTGAAATCCACACCACCCAAGGACAACTATAAAAAATGTTTGCTGAAGGCCTGTATTTAGTGTTAGCAGTATAGAGGTGAAAGAGTTACCTCTGTCCTTCCTCTTTTTATTGCCCTGCCTGATTGAAATGTGTCTGGACAAACCCGATAGGAGAGGGGAGTGTGTCTTGGTCTTTCCAGGATTTGCCAGGGAAAACAGGGCAATGTAACATAGTGGGCACGGCCGTGCTGTTTTGGGGTGCAGAGTGTAATGCACCCAAGGTCTGGGATGGTTGGCATTGCCCCAAGACGCCTGGCAGCACTGGGCACAGCTCCTGCCAAGAGCAGGGAGCAGATGCCATCGTTAAAGGCAAGGGCACGGGTGACCTGCTGGAGTAAGTGAAGGTCTCCAATGTGAGCACAGAAATCGGATCTTTCCTACAGTGACTTTTTCAGCTGGGTTCTCCAGGCTCTGTGTGTGACCATCCCATCCCCTGGCATGGCCATGGGCCTGCCCCTGCTGCTTTTTGAGGCTGAGGGGTATAGAGGGATGGGGGCAACCTGCTGTTCCGTCATCAACCTCCTCCTCCTCCTGCTCTCCCAGGTGCTGCCTCTGGAAAACAAGATGAAGAAGCCCCGGCAGTTCCCAGTCATCCTCTACGTGGGGATGACCATTGTCACCATCTTGTACATCAGCCTGAGCGTCCTGGGGTACCTGCGCTTCGGGGCGGACATTCAGGCCAGCATAACACTCAACCTGCCCAACTGCTGGTGAGTCCCCAGGGGGAGTGGAGGGGCTGGGGGGCGAGGAAGGAGGGTCCTGGACAGGGAGGTGGGAGAGGGGGCAGCAGGGAATGTTGCTCCTTAAGGGAACTAACCCGGATGAGCTTGGGGAAGGTTCAAACATGCCATAGCCAAACTGTCCCAAGGAGCTTGACAAGGGTTGTATGATGTATGGGGTGGAGAGAGGCTCACAGCTGTGGTGTCTGAGCTTGGTTTTGGAGCTCAGGCTGCTTCCTTGGGGTGCCTGGTGGTCCCTGCCTGGGTAGGTGCAGCTCCTGCCTTTTTCCTGGAGTCTTGTAGCATCTTTTTGGGGCCTAAGCACTCCTCTGAGTGGCAGATGTTGATTACAACCCAATGTGGCTGTACCAGAAGGTCTCTGAACTGTGCAAAAGCCAGTTCTCTTCCTCAAATGAAATGGAAAACTAACCGAAAGCTGGGAGCTCCCACAGGGGGCAAGATGTGATGTCTCCACGCGAGGTTTGCGTTCCTTGTTTGCTGCTCTGGAGCTCAAACTCCCACTTCTGGGCTTCACATTGTGCCTGGATGTGGCTTATTTCAAGCCAGACCTTTGCCTGTGAGTGCTGGTGCTGTGAGGATGCCCCTTCCTTCCCGTGGGGGCTGAGCTCTGCAGCTCCCCAAACCTGTCTGTCCCCTGGGATCTGGCGGGGCCTCTCGAGATGCTCCAGTCGCTGTCTGGAGCCCTGTGGAAATACACGTGCCCTGACCCCTTGCCTGCCTACCCAGAGGGGTTGTTTCTCCTCTTGCCAGGGCTGGTGGCTGCTGCAGCAGCTGCCTGGGCTGTGGTGCTCTGTCCCTGGGGACAGGTGACTGTTCAGTGCCACGGCTCCATATTCATCCCGCAGGAGAAATGCAAGCAGTTTCTCTTGCCTTTGGGACAAGAAGTGTGGAGCATGCAAATATTGAGAGGAAATGCCTTTTCCAGCTTGCTGTGCTTGGGATCATTGAGAAAGGCCTGAAAGTAACGATCTCTTCTTACAACACGCTGCTTTGGGGTGTCTGGGCGGCAGGATGTGGTGCTGACGGGCAAGGAGGAGCTGGAGCTCTTCTGCACACCCTGCAGAGGTACCACTTGTGGTGTGGAGCTGGGGCTGAGCGTTGGCTTTGATGCCATGAAATTTCTTGGAAAGCTGTCCTGCGGCACCAGTTTCTCTGGGTTTGCCCAGGAGCACTCTGAAATTCAGCAGTTCCTCTTTGATGGTCTCTGCTGGCTTGGGATCCTACAAGAGACAAGAGTGACTTACGACTTTTTTTCCCCACTCACTGTTGGAGTAAATTTGGGCAAGACTCAAGTTTTGAGTCACTGGTGGGCTTCCTCGTGCTGACTCTGCAGAGCTGTGCAGCTGGGGCTCTGGATAAAGCCAAGATTTGACAAAAACAGAGCCCGGTTTTGTTTAATTATTGCTGTCTGGGTTTCTTTCAGTTAGAGCTCATGGACGTTCATTCATGCTGGGTCTGTGTAGTGACTGCACTGCTGGATTTTGGTGGTGGTGTGACAGAAGGTCCTGCTCCTGCCAAGAGCCTTATCTTGTCCCCTGCAGGAGCTGGGAGCTCTGCCAGGTCCCTGCTCTCAGTGAGGAGGGATGGGGCTGCTGGAAAGGTGTGCCTGTGTTGTAGGGAGGTCTGAATCCCACCATGCCAAGCACAGTAGGTGTGGATCCCATCTGCTCAGTAAACTGAAGTGTGTTGTGAAGGGGATGAAGTGCTGCTGCTTCTCCCGAAGGTGGAAAGCAGGTCATTTCCAGGTCTTGGGCTCTTCATGCCACAGGCTACAACGATGTCTGCTGGCCTGAAATGCTGCACAGGGGCTTCTGCAGGGAATCTCAGCTCTGCTTGCTCTAAAGGATGGTGTTCCCTTAGAAAGAAGGTGATGGGATTACTGTGACCTGCTAGGCTGCAGAGAGGTTCTATTGCAAATGCATGTTTCGAGGAGTATCCACACCTTCTGTCTAAGCACTCTTCTGAAAACAACCATAGGGTTTTTTGGGTAGTGAGAAGAGACTAGCCCTTTGAAAGCAGTGCCTGGGGAAGCCTGGGCACGTGGCAGGGCTCCTTGTGGGCAGCTGCCAGGGAAAGCATGCTGTGGTCCTTGTGACTGGGCACGCAGAGCACTTTGGTGTTTGTGCACGTTGTCTAGTGGCAGAACATTTAATGGAGGCTGTAAATGGATTAGACTTGGAAATGGATTATCTCAAGTAAGGGCTGGGATACTTGGGATAAAGCCTTGATTGCTGTGTTCCCATGCAATAAACCATAGCTGATGGGTGAAGACTTGCTCTTGAAAGGAGTGTTTTGCCCGTCCTGCCTCACCTTCAGGTTTCTCCCTGGCAGTAAAAGGTGTTGGGCTGCAGAAGCTGGTGATAGTGCTGTGGGTGAGAAGTCCTGGGGTTTGCCTGCAGCGTGGGAGACAAGGTGAGGACTGTGGTGGAGGTGCTGCAGCCTTCCTTGGCTGTAGCTGTTGCCTGGAGGTCTCTAGAACAGATTTGATGAATGTCTCGGGAATTGTTGAGTTACAGGCTGGCTAAGGACTTTCCCAGCCTCATTTCTCTATAACCTCAGCTTCCTCAGATGAGGAGTGTGTCAGTTCCCAGTGCCCAGGTCTAACTGCAGTGTCCAAAACACTGTGCTGCTGTGCAGAAATCCCTCCTTGCCTCCTCAGAATTGCTTCACCACACCATCTGGAGAGTGAAGAAATGCTGTAGTGAGGGGGAAGCTGTTGGGTTGCATGTGGCTGGTTGAAGTAGGTAATGACAGAGCTTATGGTTTCGAGAGGGTATTTCATTTCTTGCAGCCTTTTGGGAGAGCCTGACCTGGCAGTTTGGGTGAAGAAGGCGTTGTTGTGGTTGGCAGAGCAGTGCCTTTCTGGGGCCCTGCAAGGACTTGTGTTTTCTGTAGATCAAAGCTGGTGCTTGAGCTCTCCCTCTTCTTGGAATTTAAAATGCCCTTTGAGCTTGTTGTCCCGGCTCCTGACCTGTGCAGGACAGGAACACAGCCTTCTCCTGTACTTTTTTAGCAACAGTTATTGATCGTGGATTGCCCTGGAGCACTTTATGGCTTTACAGCATCCCTTAGCTGTGAATACAATGATAAGATACGCCAGCCGTGGGTCAGTAGCTCAAGGCTGCTGTGCACTCGTCACGTGTGGCTGAGCAGGCACACTCTGGACTCTGGTGATAACTCTGTGTTCAGTTTGCCTGTGGAATCCCAGGGTAACTGAGTTTGGAGAGGGCACCGTGAGGTCACTGGGTCCTCTCACCTGCCAAAGCAGGGCCATCTTAAATGTTGAGTATCAGTAAGGACAGAGGTTCCCCACCTCTCCAGGCCCTTCTTCTGGTCCTTAACCACCCTTTGGGGATGCAGCTCTGTCCCATTGCCCTGGTTCTTCTGCTGTGCAACTCCAAGGAGAGCCTGTTGCTGTCTTCTCCATGCCTCCTCTTAGGTAGCTGAAGACAGCAATAACACCCCCTTTAACCTTCTTGTCACTCTGAACAAGCCCAGGGCTTGCAGCCTCTCCTTGTAAGTCATGTGGTCCAGCCCTAAATATCTTATTAGCCTGCACTCAACCCATGGACTTGTATAACATTCCATTCACTTAGGTGATCCCTCACTCCATCCGTCAGAAATGTTTGACTCTGCCACTAGCAAAGTTGTCTTGCCTGGGAATACTTGGATTTCTCTGGTTTGAGGCTGTTGTTGCAGGTGGATGCTGAGAGCCAGCATACAGAGGGGCTTGGGCCCAAAGCAGGGAGAGGGGTATAAGGAGGCAGGAGGAGCCAGATACCTTCCCCAGCTTGGATCCACTTCATATCTACCCGAGTGGTATGGCCAGGACCCATGTGTCCTGCTTGGTCAGCATATCTAGAGTCGGGGAAGGGTAGGGTCACGTGTGAGGTAACTACATGTTACCTCTCTTTTGGAGAGGCTTTTTCTACTGCTGGGGAGCTGAGGGCAGAGATGGAGCTGGGATGTGGCTTTTCAGTCATCTGTGGTGGGCTCTCTCCTGCAGCCGTGGTGCATCACTGCAGGATCTGTGAAGATCTGACTTGGGGTGAGCCTGAAGTGCTGTTTGCAGCCTGTCTGCACTCTGCCTGCCTTCTGCTCAGCCCAAACTGCTCTTTTAAATGCCTTCCCCCCCAAAAACGTATTATGCAGCATTCCAAAAATAGCTGCCCTTTTTTTGTTTGATGGAGAAGCCTGAGTTGCCTTGTTCACATCACTTTGCTTTTGGAACATTGTGATGTTCACATCACTTTGCTTTGGAAGCCCAGACTTACTCCAGCAGTGCTGTCCTCTTCCCCCTCCTCAGAAGCCCAGCAGTAACTGGAATCTGTAGTCATGGCTGCAGCTGATGCACCTCTTTGGAGTTATTCTTCATCTTCTGTTTTAATATGGAGAATAAAATCCAGCTGGTTACAAATAGGAGAAAAGGAGGTGGTTTTCTTGTTTCAACTCAGAGGCTGGATTTTGCTGTCAAAGGTCAAGGTGAGGAACTTCTGGGGATGGGTAATGTATGCAACTTCATTCTGGCCAAAAGTCAGGATAAGCAGGTACTAGTGTTCATTTGGGTGTTGTCTGTGGGGGCAGTTGTGGGAAAGGCCACCCTGTGTGACTGCAGACCTTGCAGAGTCCAGCCTGGACTGACGTGGAGAGAACTGGAGAGGGTGGTCGGAGCCTGTGTCCCTACATAAGGAGCAAGGTACCCACAGGATGTGTTACTTTGTGCAGCCAAGGGCAGAGTGGCACATGCGAGCACCTGGAAATGTAGAAAGGTGCCTTAACTTGCCGAGGAACAAGTTACGCTCCTGGTCACTTGGCCAGGGACACTTCTGCTTTCCCTGTGCCTTCAAATGAATTGGGAGCAGGCCAGTGGTTTGCTGGTTGCTCTCAATATGTCTGTTCCCACGAGTTTTCCCAAGGGGAAGCAGCACTTCAGAGACTGCCAGCCCAACTCCTGGTCTGATGGTTCCTTACGCAAAGCCGGGACTGAAGCCTCTGGTTAGGTGTGGGGGCACGTTGCCACAGCTTGGAGGTTGCACTGTCTTTGCTATGCCCTGCTCAAGAAAGGTCTCTGTGAGTTAAATGCATCACCTCTAATTTTCTAGGAGAGACCACTGGCACACAAAAGTCCTTGCAGAGCGTTCCTCTTCTAATTTCTGTCGTTGATGCCGTGGGGGTTTGAGCAAGAGCCTGTCTCACCGTGTCCTTCCCCTTTTTCAGGCTGTACCAAGCTGTGAAGCTGCTCTTCTCCTTCGGGATTTTCTTCACATACGCCGTGCAGTTCTACGTGCCCGCCGAGATCATCATCCCTCCCCTCGTGGCCCGGGTGTCAGAGCGCTGGGGCTGGGTGGTCAACCTGCTCCTCAGGGTGGCCCTGGTCTGTGTCACATGTGAGTACAAAGCAGCTTGTCTGGGTTTCCCTCTGAGGACCTGGCACCTCCTTCCCGCTGTGTGCCGGCGCTGGTGTGAGCCTCGCCCCTCGCCCCAGTGCCTCTGGCCCTGCTGCTCAAGCCCTCCCAGCTGGCAGTCCCTGGGCCTGGCTATTGCAAGCCAGTGGGCCAAGGTGGTCTCTGAGCTGCAGCAGCAGTGGTCCTCTGCCTGCTCTGTGTGGGATCAGTCTTCTCAGTGGAGGAGCAGTAAACTTCCTCCATTGCTTTGAAGTGGCAGATCCCTGTGGAGCATCAGGCCTGGGATCTTCAGTGTGCTTCTGTGGGTCATCGAGTCCCATCAGGCTTTGCGTGAAATGCCCAGTGCCTGGTTTGGTGCCAGGGCAGCCCAGCCCAGAGGCTGTTTTTGGTAGGCAGTGTGTGCAGCCAGGCTCCTCGTGCCTGTGGGGTGGGGACACGGCTGCAAAGGAGTCACTGAGCGTGAGGGATCAGGTGTTCCTGTACCCACGCACTCATTGCAGCGTGTAGCACAGCAGGGGACAGCTGACAGTGGTAGGTGACCCATAACCAAAGCCCTGGGGTGCTGCAGGGCAGGTCTGCCTGGATCAGCCCCACATGGTCCCCTTCCCTCGATGGTGTGTGGTGCCTGCAGTGAGGCTCTGGTGGAACAGGCTGCTGGCTCGAGCCTGGTGGACCTCTGGGAAAGGTGTGGAGCAAATCAGGTGCAGGGGTATCTGATTTTGGCTGGCCTTGATTCCTGAGGGTTGAACCCTTGCTGTTGTCAGCACAGCTGAGAGGCTTGGCTGAGCTCCCTGGCGTCATGTGCTGAGATGGAGCTTTTCCCCATGGCTTGACACTGCTGATGCACCGGAGATGAAGCATCAGGGACCTGGTCCCACATCCCAGCTGGCTCTGGTTCAGACTTGAGAAGAGTGTGGTGCTAACTTGAGGGTGTTGGAGCTGGCTCAGAGCAAGGTGCTGCTGTTCCTGGGCTCTCGCTAATGATGGGCCAGAAGCGCTGCATTAGCAGAGGGGGGCAAAGCCCCATCTCCCCTGAGCTGAGTTCCTGGAGCCTTGATGTCCACAGAGGGGGCAGGGATGAAATCCTGCCATGCTGGACCATGTTCAGAGCCTGCCTGGGGGGTGGGAGCCTCTCCCAGAGGGCACTGGGGTGTGTCAGGCCAGGGAAGTGAAGGCTTGGCATGATGGGAGGGCTTTAGGCATTGGCAGTGGCTGTACCCTCCCGTTTGGGGATAGGGAGGCAGCAGAGGTGTTGGTGGAAGGATGCTGGTTCCTTTGTGCCTCCTCCCCTCGTCCTTCCATGTAAGGGATCTCTGTGGCTGCTGAAGGATAAAAGCAATTAGGGGGGCTGCATGAATATTCATTGGATGATTGTGTGGCTGCACAACAAGCCCACATGAGGGCTTTGCCTCCCTGAGAGGGAGATGGAGAGGATGCAATTTGGTATTTGGGTGTCTTTCAAGCTTAGACTTCAAAACCAGCACACTTAAAAAACCTTTGAATTAATACCTGCTGAAAGCAGGACCGTTGCCCCGGAGGCTGAGGACTGCAGCTGGTGCTTCAGTTCTGCTTGTTTTAGCAGAGAGTTAATAATTTTGTTTACTTTTGAGTCCAAGGAGCAGTGTGGGGTGGGCTGAGGATGCTGTTGAAGATGGGCTGCTCTGCTCTCCACCCAGGCTGCTGGAGCAGGGATGCTGTTTGCAGCAGAGAACCTGGCAGGGCACTCCCGTGGCTCTGTGCAGGGCTGAGCACCGGGATAATCTGCCTCCAGGTCAGCAGCTCAGGACCTTTGCTGCTGTTTCTCATGGTGGAGGGATGGTTTGTCTCTAGGCTTATCCAGGTGACAGCAGGGCTGCAGTGGTGGCCCAGTCAATCTCCCAAGCCTTCCTTCTCCTGCAGTGCCATGGGTGATCTTTGGCTCAGGGAGGCTCCAGTGGTCTGCAGCTGTCCAGGGAGTGAACAAATCTCCCCAGTAAGGAGCCCCGAGACACCCCTTCTCCACCAAAGCTGCAGCTGTCATGGTTCTAGGTGTCTACTGTTTCTGAGCAAAGCTTTCAAAGCAATAAACGAGTGTATTTCTCTTGGTCACTTTGCTTAAGTGCTGAAGTCTGCTTTGCTTGCAGAGGATGCTCTTGTGTTGTGCAGGGCTCTGGTGGGTGACCTTTTCTTCAGGCTTTGTTTGACCAAAAAGCAGCAGGGATGCTCTCCTGTGCCCAGGGGGTCATGGATGGGGAGGCTGCTCAGAACATGAGCACGCCGAGGGGCACAGCTCCCAGCTGCCAAATGGGACCTTGATGATCCTTAATTTCAGATCTGCTCCCTGAACACTGACAGTGCCATGCCCTGAGAGGAGCCCAGAGCTGGTGGTGGCTGTGGGCTGGTTGGGAGGAGAAGGCACCATCCTTGTGTCCTCCCCTGGCCCCGTGCAGGAGGAAGGGGAGCAGGAATATGCTGGAGCTCGCACTGCTAAGTGCAAGCTGTCAGGAGTCTCCCAGGGGGATTTTCCTTGGCTGTAGTTTGCACCTAACAAATGTTCTCCCCTGGGCTATGCCGTAGGCGTGCTGCTGCTGGAGCAGCTCTAAACATGTGCAAACCACATGGATTGATTTTGGGTGGGGGGAGATGCCTTTTTCCTCCCATCTCCTGCTTTTATGGGGTTTCTGAGGCTTTATGGCTCCCCAGGTGTGGGGAACAGGAGTGCTGGCTTTTAGCAGGGGGGTCGGGAATGCTGGCAGCTGCTCTTCTGCCTGTGGCACCCATCCTGCTCAGCCCTGGAGCTCGTGCTAGTGGAGCCCAGGGCAACAAAAAGCGTTTAGTCTTTGTGCTGCACTTCATTAATGCAACAGCTTAATTGCTTCTAGGGGAGGAGAATATGGAGAAGTCCTCAGCTTCGTCTTCTGTCAGGGAGGAGGGCAGAGGTTTGACTCAAGCCTGTGGCATCCCTGCAGTGGGGCTTTGGTGTCTGGGAGCTGGCAGCACTGATGTTGTGTCCGTTCCTTCTCCAGGCGTGCTGGCCATCCTCATCCCGCGCCTGGACCTCGTCATCTCCCTGGTGGGCTCCATCAGCAGCAGCGCCCTGGCTCTCATCTTCCCCCCGCTGCTGGAGATCGCCACCTACTACGCCGAGGGCATCCACCCCCTCGTCATGGCCAAGGACATCACCATCAGCCTCTTTGGCTTCGTGGGCTTTGTGGTGGGGACGTACGAGGCGCTGGTGGAGCTGGCGGCGCCCGCCGCCACCATCGTCAATGCCACCAGTGTCATGGTGCAGTGACGGCCCCCCCGCCCCGGATGCCGTGCTGGGGGTGCACAGGCACCGGGCACTGCTCTCCTGGGAATGGCCTCCCCTCCCCTCTCCTCTCCTCTCGGGTGTTGTTTTGGGTTTGGTCTGCGAGAGGACGGGGGTGCCCACGGTCACAGCCGCCCAGCTGCAGCAGAGTCCCACACTGGGATGCACCTGGAAGGTGGGATCCAGGCTGGGGTGGTGTCTTCCCTGGAGGCTCCTTGGGCAGCTGGTCCAGCAAAACAGCCCCTTGGCACCTGTGTAAATTAGTCCATTTGGGAGGTGAGGAATCCCAGGGATGATTTTATTTTATTTTTTTAGATCTCAACCTTTCCATATTTCCCCCACTCCTCAGTCAGGGTGGGGGAACAGGGACTGCTCTTTTTTTGTGCCAGTTTGTTGGTTTTTTGTTGTTGTTGTTGTTTTTTTTTCCCCTGAGCACTTTATTTTTACAGCAACAGACAAACCTCAGCTCAGGTTAGTGAGTGTGGAGCTGCCTCCTCACCCTGGCCTCGTGGGGAGGGCGGGCAGAGCCGGAGGTGCGGAGCATCCTGGGGCCCGCAGCTCTCCTGCCATGGGATCTCCAGTTGTGGGCATTGGCTCCTGTCACACTCCAGCTCTGTCTCCAGCTGCCTTGAGCAGGAAGGCTGAGCAGGGCCTGGGCCACGCTTTCAGTAGTGACACTTCTTTATCCCCGCCCAGCGCACAACCTAATGCTTGGCTTTCGGAAGCGTTAGAGAACCGAGGCGTGCGGAGAGCAAACAGCCTGTGCCATAGGGAGGGTCTGAGCTGGTCACCTTTGGCTGGGAGCCCTTTCCCTGTGTGGGATGGGGTGTCCCCAGGGGGTCACCACATGCTGCCTGCATGCCACAAAAATACATCACCTCGTTTACAGTGCCTGAGCTGGCCCCGGCACGCTCTGGCTGCGTCTGCAGGCCGACACTGAATGTCAAATCACACACAGAAACTCCATAATAATTCTTTTTTAACCCTTTCTCTCCTGGTCCCACTCCTTCTGCATCCTCTGCCTCTGCTCAGCTCCTCTCCTCCTGTAGGATGCAGCTCTCTGGCACTTCTCCCTGCACTCCTGTTGCTCCCTGCGTTGTGGCTGGTGCATGCCTGGCAGAGACAGTCCTTCCAATGCTGCTGCTTTCCTTCCTCTGTGAGCCCAGCTTCCTCCCTACAGAGTTTCTTTGCCTTTCTGCTGGATTCCTATTTTTTTAAGACAAGGGATAAAATGCATCCTCCATGGAATGTGCCAAACTCCTCCCTGCTAAAGCAGCATTTCCCAAACACCAGCAGTGCTGTGGCTTCCCTTGGAGAGCCTTTATCCTGCATCCCACTGCAGCCCTGTCTCCCTGGGCGTGGGCAAAGGCTGTTGGTGGTGGTGGGAAAGGAGGGTGGGTACAGCAGTGATGTGTTCCCATCTTTGGTGGAGGATGAGTGAGGCTTGGGGTTATTTTTGGTGTTTGATCTGCTTCTGGGAGGAGAAGGCTGTGCAGAGCAGTGTCCCTGCAGCCTGTCTCCTCCATGTGTGCTGTTTGTGTCTTGCACTGTGTTCCCTCTGCTGGCTCTGTTCTGGGTGCCCCATGCAGGTATGTGGACCCATGGCCAGGTGTGGGTGGGTCTGTGTCACGTCACTGCTCCTTTCCAGCCCCTCACCTGCTTTCTGCTTCTCTCGGGACTCACCTTGTCTCCTCCAAGTCTGTGCTGGGGAAGGTTTTGGCATGACCAGAATCGCTTTGTCAGGGGCAGAGCAAAGCTTTAATTCAAATCCTCCCTCTGGAGGGCACCATGGGGATAGAGAGGAAGCACCCAGGTCTGGGAAGGGGCTCCAGGGAACACACAGGTGGGAGAAGTGCAATATTCATGTCCATTGCTGTGTGCCGACCCCGGTGTGGCCCTTGGGGGTTGGGTTTGAGTCAAAAATGTCACCCTTGGCAGAGGAGGGAGGGCTGTGAGGAGCAGGGGATGTCTGATGCTTCCCCCTCCCCTGCCAGCAGTACCCCGTAAGAAGGCTGGGGCACAGCTGTGTGCCAGGGCATGTCCCCAGCCTGGGACTGGGCATCAGTGGGTTTGCTGGTGGGGCTCCTGGCATCCAAACTCACTTTGGAAGTGCAGTGAAGACCTAATTTCCAAGGAGGCAGAGGTATCACAGAAGCATTAAATAGTTTTTGCTGCTCTTCACTTCTGTGGGGGTGATCAGGGGTGTTTGAAGATGGGGCCAGATGAGATGGTGGGGCACATGGCATGAGGGGCTCTGCTGAGCCAGGAGGGGCTGACACAGGACCTGATGGACACGAAAACTTGACACTTGTGTATTGTGGGCTGCTCAGTAACCAAGAAAATTGTCTGTGTAAATATAGCAATGGTCACGTCCATGTCTTGTGCCTATGGATATTGTCAGCGTACAGCGTGTGTAGCTGCCCGGTGGGAGAGCTGGTGCTGCACCTGAATCATGTATCTTACTTTAATCAATAAATATTATCTATTTTTTATGTGTGAAGGCTCTGGAGTATGAGAATGGGGCTTTCTCTTCCCAGAGACATCCATGTGAGAGCAGGGTGCGTGGAGCCCAGCAGCCAGCCAGGATCAGACCCTGTGCTGTGCCCACCCCCGCAGCAGCACACACAACTTCTCCTTCTCCTGAGGGTTTCAAATAGAAGTGTTGCAGCTTTGCTGCTCGGAAAATTGTGATTTTTCTTCTGACCTCATTTGTGCAAGTAGGTTGTGGGCAGAGCCTGTATGGGCTGTCAGGGCTGGGCTCTTCTCTGCCCCACCAAAGCTGTGCCTTGGTTTCTCAGCTGTGTCCTGTGACCTGGCAGCCTGATTTATGCCAAAAGTGGGGCTGCAGCTGAAAAAAGAGCCCCGGCATGTGCCAAAGGGGGATGCTGAGCTGCTGCTGATCCGCCCAAGAGATCAAAGGAGCAAAAGTCAGCCCACGCAGGGAGAGGGGCGCTGTGCCAGCATCGCTGCAGCTCAGCTTATCCTCACGCTGCTGAATAATTCATGCCATTGCAGTGTGTCATTAGAGGGCTGCTGGAAAAATCAGTGCTTTAAAAAGTTCATCTTTTGAAGCTCTGGAAGAAAGTGTTTAAAGTTGAAGGCTTTTGCAGAGTTCTGAGAAGTGTGGATTCCCCTGAACCCCAAGGCAGGAGGGGCGGCTGAGCACAGGCAGCTCCTGGTGTCTGGGGGGCTCCAACTATGCAGAATAACCATGGTTGGATCTACAGCCATCCTTCCTTAGGGCTGTGTGCTACAAGGCTGTTCCTATACCACGAAATGGCTTTGCTGAGGCTGCTCCTTTCCAGGTGTCACTCATCAGAGCATTGTCTCAGTTGCCTCTGCCCCACCACCCATGTGCTGTAACCTTCTCTTCCAAAACGTTCCATCAGCACACAGGGGGATGAGCCTGCTGTGGGGACTTGTTTGCATTTAGAGTTTTGTTAAAATAGCCCCAGGGAACTGCAAAGCTCACAAGCCCACCTTGGCAGAGGACAGCTGAGCAGGAGGCCTGCACAAGTGCAGCCAAATGCTCCCACCCCTGACTTTAATTTGAGATTAACCCCAGCTGTGGTGGGAGGTCTGCCCAAGCCAGGGGATGGTTGTCTTGCAGCCAGCAAGCAGTTCAGGCAGGAGAAGGGGGATCCTGCTGGTGCCTTCTCAGCCTCTCCATGTGATGAGCCCTCCTGGAACCAACAGGTAGGGTGTTGTGTGCCTGGGGTGTTTTGGGGACAGGTGTGAGTCCTGGGCTTGGGACACTTGCTGTCTTGGTACTTCTCTGAAAGCTTCTGGTGTCCAAAATAAGCTGTTATTCCCTGCGCTGCCCTTGGCTGGAGCTAGGCAGGGATGTTCCTACTTACAAGGGAATCCCTGAGATACCAAATCACAGTAGTACAAAAATCCAAACTCTTTTAATACTTTCAAAAAATTCGACAACAAAAAGAGTTACATCAACCAACCAACCAAAGAAAACCTCTCACAAAGAAACGGTACATTCCCAAGCACAAGGACTAACAGGCAAACCCCACGCTCAGTGGCCTCGGTGCCCTGTCTCCAGGTGGTGGTGCTGGCCAGTCTTTCTGGGATGCACCAGAGAGCCCCAGCTGGGGGGCAGGACCATGTCCCGCTGTGTTCAGCGTGGGACCATGACAGCCACAGGGACACAGCCGTGCACACAAGTCCTCGGGGCAGGGCCTCCCTCAGTTGTGTGAGCACAGCCCGGCTGGGCAGACTGGTTTGAGTCTGTGGGTGGTTCCTGGTGTGACAAACCTTGTTGCTTGGTTTTCTACAGAAATGGGCTCTTTTTTTTTTCTTTTCCTTTTTTTTTTTTTTTTTTCCCCTTGGACTTCTGTTGGCCAAGTGAGAGATGTGCTGAAGGGACCAGCTGCATTCCCTCACCTCTCTCCCACTATCAGGGAGCAGACATGGAAGAGGGTTTGCACGGGCTGATCCATTCCACTGGGAAAACTGTTGGCTTGATGCAAGCCCTTGAAGCCAGAGCTGGGGGCAGGGGGGCCTCTGCTACCCCACGTGGGGCACTGCCAGGCTGTGCATCACTAGTCCTTTCATACCTTCTCCACCACGATGCTGCCATACCTGCAGTGCTTGCCCTGCTCCTCATCCTCCCCGTGGCCAGGGAGCCTGGGGTGGGAGGAGGTGGCATGCTGTGGCCCTGCATGATGTCAGAGGAAGTCCCCTTGGTAAGGAGGCAGGTTAGTCACTGGCATCCCAGGAGCATCCTCCGTGTCCCAGCAGTGGCTGGAGCATTTCCCCTCCATTTGCAGCAGGAGCACCATGGAGGTCATCGAGGGGAAAGATCCAGCCAAATTACAACCCAGCCATGCAGGGGGAGATGCTGCAAGCTGTGGGGGACACACAGGAGCCTCCCTTCAGCAGCACGTGCCAGCCCCCTGCACACTGTTCTGCGTGGAGGTGTGCTTCTCTTCCCATCTCAAGAGCGAGCCCCCGTTAAAACATCACCTCCTCGCAGCTCCCGTAGTCGCTCTCCACCATGTCAGAGCCCTCGTAGTTGGGGGGTGGCAGGGGCTGGGCTCGGATGCTGGGCTGGTGGCCCACCTCGCAGTCTGCATAGGAGGGCTGGGCCACGCTCAGCCGCATGCTCACCCGCTTGTAGCCCGGGTCGGGCTGGTACGGGACACCCTCGCCCTGCACCAGCTGGGCTGGGTAGTAGCTGATGGCCGTGTACTCGTTCTGGCACTGGGAAGCTCCCACGTCCACGGGGCCGAGCGGCAGGAAGTCCTCCAGGTTCTGGTTGCTGTAGCGGGGCGGGATGGGCGCTCGCTTGTTGCTCTGGTCCAGCGGGAAGGGAAAGCCCCCGTAAAGAGCGACCGGCTCCGCGTCCGCCGGCGGAGGGGGCGGCGGGGGGAGAGGAGGGTGGGAGGAGGACGAAGGGGGGCCTTGAATGATCTCGTAGTGGGAATATTCCTGGACATCTGACGACAGGTACCGGGGGGGCCAGTAGGTTGTTTCTGCTGGGTAGACTGAAATAAAAGAGAGCTGTGTTAGCTGCAGCTCAAGCAGTTGCTGCCTCTTTCTTGCCCTCCTGCTAATTCCTTCTGTGGGCTCTGAGCCCGTAGGAGATGTGGCAGACTGGGGAAGAGAGGAGATGCGGGGACACAGGAGCTCTAGTTGCTGCTTTGGGAATTGAGGGGACCTGAGGGCACCCCTGGCTGTGCTGAGGCAGTGTCCCCATCATCCTGCAGAGATCTGCAACTCTAGCACCCAAAAGACACACTTCATCACACCATTTGGATGCAAGAAGCTTGCATGATGAAGGGATTGGAGCAGAGCCAGTGATCCACTGGATCTCTCCCTTTCCCTGTAGTTACTGTTGTAGTTACTCTTGTGAACTCTCTTCTAAGACTGTGCTTTGGTGATGAACTCTTGCATGGAGTAACTCTGCTGTCCAGAGCCATGCAAAGTGTCCCTGAGGATGTGATCCCCCTTCCTAGGAGCACTAATACAAACGTCTCCACTAAAATTCACACTAACTTTCAGGATCTCAGTTTTTTTCTTTCATTTTTCTCTTTCACAAGGTCTTTTGACCCAGGGTATGTGGGAATCCAGGCTATGAATTAATGGTTTCCCTGCTGACTGTATGAGCAGAAAACTGGGATGTACTGGGGAACAGGGAGCAAAAAGCCAATAAAACCCTGTAGCAGGGCTGGGGAAATACTTGCCCATGCTTTGCTTGGCTGTAGTCAACAACATTTGCCCCTCATGTTTTCAAACCTCAGACCCACTTCACAAGGGGAAGGGGGATATGTAAGAGCAAGGAAAAGCTGTGGCTACTGACCCATCTCCTCCCTGGCCCAGGTGCACTTGATGAAGGACTCGTTGTCGGAGTTGGAGGGAGGTGCAACGGGGGGCAGGTTGGGGGCCACGCTGCACACAATGGTGCCCCGGTGCTTGGGGGCGTTGGCAGAGTTGAAGGTGACGAATTCGGGGGTGCCGGTGGGTTTGCGCTGCTCCGGCGTGGCCCGGTCCAGGTTGTTGTGCGCTGCATCGCTGAGGATGTTGAGCTCGATGGGTGGCACAGCCTGGGTGCCCACACCCACGCTCTTGGAGAACTCGCTCTTGGAGAGCAGGTCGGGGTCCTCCCGGGCCACGGGCTTGTGAGCCTTGGCGCGGTGCCGGTAGCGCTTGCGGACGAGCACGAAGGCCACGACCAGGATGGCCGCCCCCAGCACACCCGCCACGATCTCCCCGATCTCCTCGGGGCCCACCGCCCACTGCGTGGGCACGATGGCGGGGGTGATGATGGGCTGGGTGCAGTAGTCCCCTTGGTAATCGGAGGGGCAGATGCAGTGGACGGAGCCCTGGCTGCTGACGCAGCGCCCGGAGTTGCGGCACGGGTTGTCTTGGCACTCCTCGGCCAGCTTCTCGCACCTGCGGGGAGGACAGGGTGGAGACAACCACCATCAGCCTGGGGATGCAGCTAGAACTGCCTTACCCTGTTCAGGGCTCTGACTTAGACCAGCCAAGGATGCTCCACCCCCATCTGCTTTCCCTTCCTTGCTTCTCCTGGCAGAGGACTGTGATCCTTGAGTATAAAATGATGCTTTTCAGGACACTGTGTTTAACAGGATGGTCCTACTTTTCAGTCGTATGTAGCAAATTAAAATGGGAGCCTTCCTGCCTCAGAGGAGTGTTTGATGTTCTAGGGCTAACAAAGCACAGAAAGGTGCTTCCACCCTGTTAAATTAGGGAGCCCAGGGTCAGTCTGAGGTGTGTTAACCTCTTATGAAGGCTCTGTGGGGTCTCAGGATGGTTTGTAGATGTCTGCAGCATTTAGGAATAACTACCCCGAGAACTGGTGAATGGGCATCCTTGTTGCAGAGGCTTTTTGACATTTTATGGAGCATCTGCAGAATTGGGATGGAATTTCTGATTCTCTGTCCTGCCCCACCCCACACAACCTAAATGTTCCCCAACAGTACCCGGGACCTTTCCTTCCAACACTAATGATCTCCCCATGCTAGAGGGAATATGCAATGCTTTACTGGCTTTCCTTTTTTTTTTTTTTTTCTTTCCTCATTACTGAACAAACTCTGTGAGGTCTGGGCTTCTCTTTTAGTCAGGTGTTTTAGGATGTGTGAGCTGGCGTGTGCATCATGCACCCACAGCCTCCACCCGGACACTCTGTGATTTCAGATATTACACTGCCACCTAATGCTCAGCTACAGGCTTGTATTCCAAGAGTTGAACAGATAATTTCTGCCTTTGCCTTGATCCACAGGACCAGTGTTCATCCTGGCTCAATGGCTAAGGCAGAAGGATGAACTGGGCCAGCAAGGACAGGCTTTGAACCTGCCCCACAGCACCTGCAGGCATCAAAGCATCTGTGAAGAGAGATTTTTCTGCTCTCCCTCCTGCTCAGAGGAGATGGGCACAGAGAGGCAATGGCCACACGATGGCAGAGCTATTTGTGTCCTGGTCTGCCAAGCTCTGCCTTCAGACACCTCCCTGCTGCAACGCTTGGGTACCTGCAGTTTGCAAATAATCCCAGCGAGTCTGGATCTGGTGAGCTCCAGAAATGTGCAATGCTCATTGGCAAAGACCATGTTTTCAGCCCACCATGGGATGTCACCTGCCCCAAAGCCCCCCAGCCCTTACCTCTCACCCAGGGACCAGTCAGGGCAGTGGCAGGAGTAGCCGGTGGCAGAGAGGGTGCAGGTTCCGCCGTGCAGGCAGGGCTTGGACTCGCAGGGACTGTCCCCAAGCTCGCAGTGCTCGCCAGAGAACAGCCCGGGGCAGATGCAGGTGTAACCTGGAGAGGGTGAGAGTGAACATATCTGCATGGAAGAACTGGCAAGAAAAGGCAGAAGCAGTGACCGGTAGCACCCACAGAAGGCTCAAGGCAGCTACCTAAACACAGGCACTTGCTGCTGCTGCAGTGCTGTGTGGCAGCCAGGCTGTATGTGGCTGGTGGGTACATTACAGGACCTGGTGTGGTTGCTGGAGGCTCTGGGGCAATGCAGTGGCACTAGGGAGCTGTTTGAGCAACAAGTCAAGCCCGTCCTGACACAGACCTCTCCTGTCAGGGACGCAGTCAGGGCACAGCTTTATTGCATGGAGAAGCTGAGGGACAAATTCAGGATAAAGGAAGGGGAGCCTGGCTGGCTGATTCACAGTTTCTGACTCCCTTAAATGCAATCCTCTGTAATTTATTGTTCTCAGGAGTCTTTGGTCCTGCGAGTTCTCGCGGTATGAAGTGCCTGTCTCAACATGTCAGGTTTCTCCTGCCTACAGGAGATGTCTGCTTGGAGCCAGAGAGAAACCAGGCACAGTGAGGACTCAGAGGGGGCTGCTGCTGTTGGTGTTTTTGGCTGCTTAGTGTAGCCCTTAGCATGGGAATGTCCCTGGCTGTGCTGAGCTCTTGCCAGTTGCTTGGCTGGTGGTGCCACGTGGGAAATTCAGAGCTTCCACCTTGCAGCACACTTGAAAAGCCTTTGCTACTCATCCAGAAGCTAAACAACGCTGCTTTAGAGCACGGGGTGAACAAACCTGTTCCCACATGCGCGTTAGTGGCTGTGCAACAAGGACGTGCTGACACTCGTGCAGCAGGTGCTGGACGTTGCCCGTAGGGCTGCGTGTGCCCAAACACACACGTGTTCTGGATGGGGGGGCTCACATGTCTTTGTACCCCGTGGTCCTGAGCGCTGTGGTTGGTGTGGCGGCCGGTCTGGCTCGGACCCTCTCCGCACAGACGTGTTCTCACGCGGCCACGTGGCTTCCCCGGGCTCGCTCACACAGGCGTGCCTTTGCCTGTGCACGCAATCCCACGCCCGAGATCCCTGGGCAGAGCTTTGCATAAACTCAGCGCTGCCTGCCACGGTCCCCAGGGCTCAGCCCACAGCACTCGGGGAAGCCAAGCATCCAGGATAACCTCACAAAATAAATGCCTCTTGAGCAACCCCTTCCCTGCAGCGATGTCCCGCCTGGGGCCACGTCCCACAGGCTCCTTCCTGGGCAGTTGGGCCATTTGCAGGAGAGGTTGCTCACCTTGGAAGAAAGCTATGGGAAGGGCACTGGATGATCATCAGTTTATTTGTGAGGGAGTGATTTTCCTCCTCCCCCTCCTGCTGTATTGTCTCTGCAGCAAAAGCAGGGGATGCCTTGACTTAGAGCAGAGACACATTTTCCCCTTGTAGGATTTGAGCCCCTTCCAGCCCAGCCATAGGGGGTTTTACGCAAAGGGTCTCAAGGCTGAGGTGTGAGTGCCAGACAGACTAACTGTTCAGCACAGATACACCTGGTGTCAAACAAGTTCACCCGAACCAGGCAGCTGCTGAGTCGACAGGGCTGGGAATCTTGTTCCCAGAGGCTGCGGGCAGGGCAGGAGAAGCTGTGCTGCCTCCTCTGTCCTCACTTGCTCGCTGGGCAGGGTGTGGGCTTTGGCAATGGCCCCAAAGAGCACAGAGCTGCAGGAGGAGCTTCTGCCCCACACAGCAGCCTGGGAAGCATCCCTCTGCCCCTTGGAAGGGCCGAGGGACAGGCAGGACCTCTCTTGATAGACAGGGTGTTGCAGGGTGCAGCCCTGCTGTGCTGGAAGCTAGAATATGGTGCAGGGCAGTGACACAAAGGTGGACATCCCTGGGAGCAGTTCCAACAAGCCCTGTCCTTGTGGCACAGCTTGCCAGGAGGAGCCCCTCTGATGGGAGACACAGGGCAGCAATGAGACTGCCTAGGGCGGAGCCTGTATCAAACCTCTGTTGGGTGTCTGCAGCCCATGTTAGCCTGGGACTCTTGGATTAGAGCTTAGGGTTTTCCCATATCCCTTTGCATAGCCCTGGGGAGTCACTCACTGCAGTGGGAAGAGACCAAGATCTTGGCTTGTTTCTGCCCAGATACCATCACTGCCTGATCCCATCTTACCTGATCCCAGCCTTGTTAACAGCTCCTTAAGCAAAGAGGATGCAGAGGGGTGGCTGGAATTTCTATTTGCATTTGAGTTTTTGGCACCATTATGCTCTCCTATGTCATGCACACTCCTTAGAAACACCTTCCTGCCCTGAGGGCCATGGTCCACTGGTGAGAGCCAGGATGATGATCTCATACCCCGCAGCTGCTGCTGCACTGAGGCAGGTATCGCTTGAGGTCCCCTGGGACAGAGCACCTCTGGTTCTCCCCTGGAGTAGCCCCTCCATCTTTCCCTCCCCTCCCTGCTCTCCTACTGCTCTGTGTGGGATGTTCACGTACCTCCTCCGTGGGTCTCGGAGCACATCCCGTTGTTGAGGCATGGGTTGCTGCTGCAGGCACCAGTGGGGGAGCAGCACTGCTTTATCCCCACCTGCTCCATGACTTCCTTCGACTGCCCTTTCCCAGGCAGGAGAACCACTTCTCTGCCGTTGATTGCAACCACATCCAGGCAGCCCCTGAACCCCCGTGCGACTCTCTGGGAATGCAGTGACTGCCGGAGGCCCCCAAAAATCAGGTCTCGTCTGCCCTGGGAGACACCACAGGTCCCTGGCAGCTGGAGAGAGGCGTTGCCCAGGCCATCGATGAGCAGGCGGACAGACACGTTTTTCACCTCCAGGAAGACCGAGTGCCACTCGCCGTCGCTCACAAAGCGGGAGGAGGAGAGGTTCCCGGGGGAGTTCCCCTGGCAGCTGTACCCAAGGTGAGGCACCCCGTTAACCACCTGTAAAACACACCCAGAAGTCATGGTTAGCTGCGACAGTGGCTGCTGTTTATGGAGGGTTTCAACCTCCTTTACTTTGCAAAGCACCTTCATCTCTGGCGCTGTTTCACCCACGGTCCCTCCCTGCAGCCGCTGACCAGTGTGCAGGGAGGGAAGCTCATCTTCCCACTTAACAGAGAGCAGGGCCATGTGATGAGACTGCTGCATCTGCTCACCCCTTCTCCCACCTTCCTGAGCCTAACCTGAGCCCTGCCATTCAGAGTCCCTAACTCCATCACCAGTTGCAGAGGGACCACAGGACTTTTGTTCTGTTCTCACTGTCCCATGAGTGGTGGGGAAGGTGCTGGAGCAGTTGACCCCTTGGCTCGGGTGAGAGTGCTAAACGGACCTCATCAAGGAGGAGCACAAGCAGCTTTCCCTGGAGGAGGCAAGGAGGAATTGGGAGGCAGAGAAAGGAATTACTGTTGCGCTTGTCTCCCAGCCAGCGTGCTGGAAAGCCAGGTCAAAGCTGCTGACAGGTGCTGCCATCCATTCCTTGATCTCCAGTAGATGGGAGGGAGACAAGATATTGAGCTGCTAAAAGTGAACCACTTTTAAAAGTGAACCAGTGTCTTCTGCATTAAACTGGGACATTAGAAATGTGGCTCAAGGTTCATCTTTAAAATTCATGGAGGAAGGGGAAAGAAAAGGTTAGCTGTGTCATTTTAGGGTGAAGACAGGAATAAACCTTTTTCTCCCCAGTGCTTTGTTGATAAAACCTCTCTCACAGAAGCCGAAAGTCCTATGGAGAAGGAGAGAAGAGATGGAATGAAGTGCTCATGGAAAACCTGCAGCTTGCTATGTAACATCAAGCATTTCATCACAGGCAAGAGAGATCTCCACAGGGGGCACAAGAGACAGTGAGGAGGGGTGATTCTTTGAAGGAACTAGAAGAGGAGGACTGATTATGGGCTACACCGACTAGAGGAACCTACATACAATATAATGGGGCTACTCTGGAGGGGACAGAAGCAGAACAGGACAACAGTTAACTCTTAGAGAAGACCACAGTATAAATAAGTCCCAGTGGGAGGAGAAGCAACTGCTGAAGGAAGGAAGAACAAGAAGCAGCTGGAACATGCCATGGAAGGGCCTCAGGGCAACACGTGTATAAATCTCTTTGCACAACTGGCAAGCTCACCAGAGAACTTTGTCACTTCACTTTATCTGGAGGGACATGATTTCACTTCAGATGGGTCTGTAGATTTGCCTTATCAATTTCTGGGGCTGGGAGACAGCTGAGAACTCGATTCCCTGGAGCAAGAACTGACCGGCTGCCAAGTCTTTCCCAGCTTGCCTGGTTTGCCATGCTCTTGCTGCAACCTATTTCTGAGCATCAGGAGAGCTTAGTGACTGGAAGGGTAATGGTATGCATGCCCTTGGGAGAACTCATCCTCTTCACCAAACCTACAAACCATGGCCTATGGTTCTTTCAAGGCTTTGGCTCACATCTGGAGTACTGCAGTTTATGAAGCTTAAAATCTTGAGGGATTCCTTCATTTTTATCAGGCCAGATGGTTTACAGAAGTTTTTACCCCTAAGATATTGTTAATAAAGCAAATCAGGGAAGAAATGAGTCACAGCCATGTTTATGGTGGAGGCTTTCCTGTTGAAAAGCTTGTGGAGAGGTCTGGGTATAGAAGATCACAGGCACACTGAACTCTGTCAATAATGAGTCTTTTCTCACTTGACTCCCTGTGTTAGGCCTGGCTCAGTAAAGCTTTTTGCCATCTCATCCTGTCTCAGCACCATCTGGAGTGCTGGGCTCCTTCTGCTGAACTACTTAGTGAGGGGGTAGAGAGCTAGAGATTCTCCTTGAGAAGTTTTTCTCATCAGCCCTTTAACGGTGCAGCTTAAAGTAATTCTCAGAGATGGGCACAGGACATATGGATGATGTTTCTCTGCAGGAGAGGAGAACAGGAGTGATGGCTGTGGCAGCAGGAGCTCAGAGTATGTGCAACAGGCAGGTCTCTGGGCGTTGGCTGCTGTGCAGCTCCCTGTCTGTGTGGGTCTTTTATAACAGTGGAATGAAAAGTGTTTCACAACAGGAAGATGAGGTTGTGAAACTACGAGAAGGGATGAGGGAATTCAAGGACAGGATGAACACTTCCAGGTAGGTTACAGTATGTAGATCTCCATGTGATTAGTTTCAGGGACAAATCTCTGTAAGCTGCTAAGTATGTCCTGTGATCTTATTCTCCAATTAGTCTGAATTTAATTGATGAGGTATGCACAAAACCCCTATTCTTTAGTCATCTGCTGCTTTCCTTCTGTTGCCAAAGTGGAAGAGGGAGATGATCTTTGAATGCTGGACAGGTTCAGCGTTCAGCCAAAGGGAAGAGAGTGATTAGATTGAAATATTCCTGGTTCTGCAGTCTTAAACAGTGAAGTCATCTCAAGAAAGTGGCTGAAAAGAGGGAGGTGTGTGTGAAAAATATGATTTGGGACTCCTGTTTTTTCTCTTTTGTCCATTACTGTAAAGGACCTGTAGTCTGAGGTCTGGGAGGAAGCTTTCCTTTTGCTACGGTGGAAACGGACCGGTGAAGGGACAACTGCACCTGGTAACTCCCACCTCCTGAGAGGTGTCATATAAGAGAGGAATGAGAAGGAAGCTGTAAGGAAAGAATGTAGATCTGCTATGGGTGTCTGTTCTGGTGTGAACACCAGAGACCAGCAAATGCATTCACAGATGTGAAAAACGATTCACTAGCTGAGGGTGCAGCAATTGCCAAACTGTGCTTGTCTCTCACTCGGTCTTCCCAAGTCTTATATTCCAGCTAGATGAATGACTAAGGGTACATATCATTGCATCTTCTTTCCATGATTCCCTGCCTTGAAAGAGTAAGGGTTTTTTAACTCTGGAAATGAACCCCTGCCGTTGCAATACACACCTCCAAAGTGGCGTGGTCTGTCCCGTTGGCAGAGAACACGACCGCGTGACGCTGGTGGGTCTTCAGGCGGAAGTGCATGTGCCAGGAGCCGACCTGGGAGTGCTGGTACCAAATGTAGCTGTGCCCCCCGAACCTCACAGCTGTTCCTGAAAGGAGAACAAAAGGAAGATCTCATCTTTGTCACTCTTTGAGGCTGTGGACTGCATCAAACCTTGCCTCTTTTCCTCCCTGGATGCCGTAACTGTGCAGGAACAGCCTCCCCCCACCCGGCAATCCATGCACCACTGCACTGCATCTCCCACAGCTCTCTTTGGGAGAGCTCCCAGCATTTCTTCTGTGTACTCAATCGTGAAGCAACCCTGAAATGTCAGCCTGCCTATTTCTGTCCTATAGAACCTTCAAGGTGCCCTCTGCTTGGTCTACAACACCCTGAAATTTCCTCGTCCTTAGTAAGTCTTTATATTATTCTGTGGTATCTGTTCCTGCCCAAGCGATGCTAACATCTATCCCTGATCCCTCCATTTATTTCTTGAAGTAGTCTAGAGTGAAAAAAAATATGCTTTATTTGTCTCTTCTCTACCGTATCAGTTAGTCTGTGCTTTGCTGGGTCTTGGATCAACACAGGAGCTCAGGGATCGATATTCTGATCACTGAGCTTCATTACCTGCTAGGTATGAGTGACTTTTCCCAGTGAGAGAGACAGATGTTGCTGCTATTCAATGCTACAGCAGATTAGTTTTTTTTAAAAAAAAAAGACTGTGTGAAACTTTCAAGCCCTAAGAATGTAGTTTTGGGTTCGAAATTTCAGGCAGCGTTGGGGTCACTGGGCAGCCTAATTCCATGAGAAATCGAGGTGCTTTACAGTGTAGTGAGGGAAAACACAACACGGCCAGGTTTATAGGGCAGGACATTGCTGGGAAGGATTGCTCACCGTTGCAAGAACAGATCTGCTCCAGGCTGTGGCGGGGGGTGAGGACGCTGAGGCGGGCGGTGCTGTACGTAGACATCATGCCTGGGTCCAGCTGAATGGTCTCCCTGCACACACGGTGGGCACAGTCTGAGCCGTGACACGGCACGTGGATCGCCTTCTTCATACGGAGACCGACGAGCTGGTCCATCTCCCCCGCTGACACCGTGAGCTTATTCGCCAGGACCCGCGGCTCATACAGGGAGCCGTGGGGCTCCCCGACAGCCAAGAGCAGGTCCACTCCATCAGAGGCAGCTGCAGGCTGTAAGCTGGCCATGTGGATGTTCTGGCGCCGGGTGACGAGGATGTTCCCCAAAAATCTCTGCAAGTTGCGCCAGTGGTCCCCCACAAACTCCTCAGGGGAGAGGTGTCGGAAGTGCAGCACCACTGCCTTGTCCAAGGCCTCCTGCGTGAAGCACCACACGTGGACGTTGACGCTGGTGGTGGCTGTGAACGTCCCATCGCTGACTGTCACGTTCAGAAGGTAGTGGCCGTGGGGAAGCTTGTCCCCAGCAATTATCTTCCCATCTGCAGCCCCAACAGAGAAGAGCCCCGCCTTGGGTACTTCTGCCACCAAAGTGTACAGCAGCGTGTCATGGGGGTCTCGGTCCGTGGCGTGGATCTTGCCCAGAACGCCCCCTCTGAAGGCTTCCTCGTTGGTGGTGATGAATATTTCCAGGGGAAGGGCTGAGGGGGCATATTGGCTCTGCTCAGTCACTTGGATGTTTACAAATGCAGAGGAGGACAGGGGAGGGATACCACTGTCAGAGACCTGGCAAGGAAAACAGAAGGAACTGTTATGGCCACGTGCTGAGTCACCGACACCTCACCTGACGGGACGGGCTGATGAGGTCCTGCGAAGGAGAGCACCTTGCAGGTAGAGAGGGGTGGAAGCTGACAGGCAGCGAGTTGGGAACGAAGGAGGGATGGGAAAAACTGGCAGCAGTGTTGGACATGTGCCTGGAGACGGCCCCAGGGAAATGCCAGCATGCCTTCCAGCACGGAGACTGACCGAGGCCTTCTGCTAGTGCTGGGGTCACGCTCACTCCCGCGTGCGCTCATCAGCACCTGAGGCCCACCTGAGCAGGGCTCTGAATTCCTGAGGGTTAATCATGTTTTGTTACGTTGCCAATCTTTGGGGTTCCATGTGTAACTGAGTGTTCAGAGATACAAAGCAGTCACGCACGTCAACACATTTGCTCCCCTTTCCAGACTGCCTAAGCCCGTGTCCCACCTCTGTCTAGCACGAGACAAGGAACCTCAAAACAGAAAAATGCGAATAATCAGATTATAGGATAAATTTCTCCCAAATGCTAAGCAGTTAGAGGTTGAGGTTTGTAATACAATAGTACCTACCTTTTAGAACAACTGCCATTACTGAAGAAGTATGTACTTTACATGTTATTATCCTTTTGTTTGTAATGGACTATTCTTACCGATAACATTGAAAAACAATTAATTCATTCTGCAACAATAGAAATCCTTTTTGAAGAGGAACTTAAACCACTTCTTAAATGACAAGGATAATTAGAGAAAGCTTGTAGGACCAGATCCAGGTCTTGCTTTAAATTGGAATTCACTAGAATGATTATGGGAAAAGCATCTGTCTAAGGAAACTGCTGACGGAATGTTTTTTGTGATCATATTATCTGATTTTATCAACACAGAAGCTGGCCCCCCGCTTCTTGTGGGCAGACTGTGTGGAGAAATGAGCTCTGGAGTTGGCTCCAAGCTGCACAATTTGTGTCTGGATTGGATTTCTTCAAAGCCAGAGATGTTTTCATTCAGCTGGGCCATCCTAATCATGCACTGTTGCTATTTGCTGGGGAATTCAGACACCAGGACAGTAAAACAGGCTCTACCTGGACTTGCAATAGGTACTGCTCTTTCATTCTTCTGTTCAGGACAGATGATGTCACCAGCAGACCATTCTGGGTGACCTCGAAGGCCTTCCCATCGTTGCCCTGGGTGATCTGGAATGAGTACGGAGGTCCATTTTCTGGGGAGTCCCTGTCGCTCATAATCAGCTCCAGGACGCTGGTACCCACGGGAGCATTCTCCTGAAATGGAGAAAGACGCTTTTTGGAAAAGGTAAGCCAAGAGAAAAGGCTCGGGGGAACCTACAGTGCCCCAGGAGCTGCTGGATCAGGAAGAGGGAATCAAATCCCAGCCGCCTTGTGCATCTCTCCAGAACACACGGAGCACAAAGAAGCTTCACCACCACCCTGCCCCTCTGCCCCAGCAGCAGCCCACGCTTGAGTTTCTTAACACCATGAGAACAAAGTGTGTCCTGGCTTACCTGCACCACCACACTGTAGTTGAGCTGGAAGAACCGAGGAGGGTTGTCATTGACGTCGGACACACGGACATGCACAGGGACGTCACTGAACTGAGCCGGGTGGCCGTTGTCCGTGGCTCGAACTGTCAAGGAATAACTGGGGATCTGGAGGATTTGTAGTGCAGGATTACTTTGAGAAATGGCAGAATGGTGCCTTTTTCACACTGAAGTTTTACCCTGCTGCAGCCTGTTGAAATGCCTGGGGCCATGTATTGCACCATAACAACAGCTTTGCCCTTGGCTAAGGCTCTCCATGCATAAACCTCACTCAAAACTCACTGCTAAACACAATCAGCCTCACAACAGTTACAGAGAAGAGAAACAGCTTGACAAATATGGATGAGACTAAGTTGGGCAAATATCTGTCAATAATGGTTTAAGCTGCTACTATTTTATGAATGAGGGATTGTCCAGGTGACCTTTCCATCTCCTCCCCATACCTGTTTTCTATAATGCTCTGATGCAGGGAAGCACAAGTCAACTATGTTTGTTTCCAGTTTGGGGCTGACTTTCACCCAGACAGCTTGAAACACCAATGGAGCAGACAAAAACTCAGAGTTGTGGAAGGTGTCCCTGCCTGTGGCGGGGGGGTGAAACTAAGATGATCTTTAAAGGTCCCTTCCAACCCAAACAATTCTGTGATTCTATACTGCCTTTCCTAAATCCCAGCCTTCCTACTGCAGCATATATGAGTCTAGAAAATGAATGAATGAAACACTTGTCTTCTACTGACAGTATTATGAGTAAACAATTCAGAAAACAGGAGGTAGCCGAGCACACTGTGCTCCCTCAGTTTTTTGGGGCACATCTATTTCAGCCTTCCTGTTCTCAGTGTCTCAGACTCACCTCCTCCCTGTCCAGATGCTTGGCAATGCTGATCTGCCCACTTCTGGGCTGAATGGCAAAGTGTCCCAGCGGGTTCCCTTCCACGATGGAATATGTGATCTGATTGTTCATTGCTCCATCCAAGTCATCAGCTGACACCTGTTTGGAGAGAAAAAAACCCAGCTAGGACCCCTGGGCCAAAAAGCAGGGGCTTGGGCAGGACCTCCTTATCATTTAAGGGTATTGGTTTGAGCTTGCCTCAAATGAGGAGGGGGAAGGAAGGTGCTTTAAATAAATGTCATCCAACAGTTTTTTCAAGACAAAACTCACCTACAACAATGGCTTTCTCCTTGTCCCTTTCCTGACTTGACCACCCCTGTGATGGTTACAGGCTAGACAGGGAACTCCACAAGGAATTACCTTGGGCTCTGGTATTCTGCCCAGAACAGGGTACTCGCCTTCTTCAGGCATTTTTGCTCTCTTGGGAGGTTCTCAAGGCTCCTGAGCCCCTCCTTAGCTTTCACTTGAAGATGTCTTATAAGTGTTCCCCATGTCTGTGGAGTGCCAGGAATTCTGGCAATCATCCTTTTAAAAGTCATGCTTGGGTCTCAGATGTTGAATGTCACAAACCCACCTCAGCGGCTGTGTCCAAGGAAAAGTAAAGTGCCAAAGAGGAGAAAATAATGCACAGCCCAAGTAAAGAGCAGGCAAAGACAGGTGGCCTGGTTTGTGACCATACCGTGAGGATGACTTCTCCAACCGCAGCATCCTCCCGGATATCAGTGAAGTAAGGGTCTTGGATGAACGCTGGTGCATGGTCATTGATGTCAGTTATGTTGATCACCACCATGGTCACATCGCTGAGAGAGGCTGAGCCCTTCCTTGTGCCCTCAATGGACAGGTAATACTCGTGACTCGCTTCGAAGTCCAGGCTCCCGTTTATGTATAAGGCACCTGCGTTGTTGGATGGATAGGAAAGGACAGAAGGAAACTCTGAATTAATGGCACGTGAGGTTTCTTGGAATACCCCAAATACACCAAGGCACCTGCCAAGCTTCCAGCTGAAAAGGTGTTGTTGACCTAGCTTTGACCCTCTCTGGTTAAATCAGGATATCGAAGGTCAGGGTATCCCATAAAACGCGCTACAACTGAACAGGTTCTGTGATAAGCTGCCTCATTCTGGTATCAAATGTTTGAAGAGGTGAAATAAACCTCTGGAAGGTGTCCAGGAATCTTGGTTGGAGACCTGGGACAAAACAGGATGAGAGTCAACGCTGCTCTTGAAAGCCGTGACCAAAGCAGTAGCAGAACATCACTGTGAACTGACACTGTGAACTGACACTGAACTGTGTCACAGGCAGGATGTAAAGGTGTGAGACGTAAACGCAGAGTTGTACAGGAGTTAAAGGTGTGCAGCAAGATGCTGTGATTTGTGAGGCTAGAGACGCAACATAAAAAGGAGGAGGCTGTTAACCTCAAAAAAAAATGAGTGAGAAACATACTGAACATATGGGCTGAAGACATAAAGTGAAAGCAGAAAGAAAAAAGACCCAGGGTAGCAGAGCGTGCCTGGGTTTTGCACTGAAGCTATCACAAATTTATTCCCTGGAAATGACCCTCTTCTGTGTTTTTTAAGATGTACAAACTAATAGGAAGATTGGTGTGGAAAAATTAGCAAGAGTGTTGGGGACAGAGAAGCTGAGGATGGCACCATGGATGAGGATGTTACAGCCAGGGCCAGAAGGCCACTGATGACGCAGCCAAGGGCTTGTTTCAGGTAGTTGACATTGGCCTTCTGAGAGCAGCCCTTATCAGATCACTGTGCCAACAGAGCTGTGCTTTATCTGGCTGGTAAACCTGACTCAACACCTGCTCGTGGCTAAGAGTGGTATTATCCATGTTCATTGAGTGCTACCTAATAAAGCTGCCTGTTATTCTGGGCTGCAGGTTCCTCCTGGGTTCAGAATGGAGAGACTTTTTAAATGAGACCGCTTTCTCCTGCCTTTTGAAGTGGAAAAATTTCTCCGTGCACCGCTTATTCACATGGACCTGCCTCAGGTCCCAGACATGTGAATTTTAGTAAGATTCGGATCGCTCCTTAAGTGACCTGGCTGGCAAAATTTAAAGTAGAAAAGAAGACTACCCTTGTGCTGGCTGGGAGCAAAAGGGGAAGCCAAATGGAGAACCAGAAAAGACAAGGACAGCCTTTGGTGTTGGGTCAACCTAGACCTGCTTGGGCACAAGGTCATTTTACCTGTGTTTGAGTTGAGCTGAAACTTCCCGTGGTCGTTGCCGTTCACAATTTCATACTTGATCTCTGTGTTTTCTGCATTGTCCCTTGTCAAGGCTGACAAGTTGAGGACCTCCGTACCCACAGCCACGTCTTCTTTTACCATGGCCACATATTCAGGGGCCAGGAAAACAGGCAGGTACTCGTTCAGATCCACCACGGAGACAGTGACAGTGCCGAGGGCAGAGAGGGGCTCCGGGGTGCCCCGGTCAGTAGCACAGACCGTCAGCTCGAACGCCGAGTGCTGAGAATCCTTCAGAGGCTTTTCCAGACGGATCACCCCTGTGGTTTCCTCAATTGAAAAGTGCCCATTGGCAGAGTCAGACAGAGAATAGACCACCTCAGCGTTGAGACCTGGAAGGGTAAGGGACAGGCTGCATTAATTCATGGGTAGGAATGCTGCTGGTTTTATTTATTCATAATCCATTAGGACCGTCTGTACTTAATGACCTTCGATTCCCAGGGGAAATGGAGGCTGTATGAAAATCATATGAACACCAAGTCTGCCCCTGTCCACCTGCAGGTTCAGGCATCCAGCCACCCTCACCATTATCCTTCAGTATCACCTCTGTATTAACTGGTGCTTCCCATTTTTATTTTCTTTATATCTGCTTCTAAAGAAGATAAATATGGTCCCGCTTCTCTGTCACCATAAATGCAGTCTTTACTGGAGAGGTTTATTGAAAGCTCCTTTCTTAGGAGCCTTACCTATGTTTCTGAGAATATTTGTGTCCTCAGAAGGACCTCTCCATCCATATTATCTATCCCATCCAGATCTAAAACTCATTTTTCCCTTATTATGCTCATTCTCAGTCTCCGTCTTGGATAAAGTTTCTGTCCTGTTTAGATCCCGGACAAACTGTGTCATATTTTTTGCTGTACATCACAGTTATTTACCGAGCATGTTCTTAAAGTCTGCCTTTGCATGTTTCTACAGATGCTGCACTTCCGACAGGGCCACAAAAATGCTGATGCTAGCCTGCTAGTCAAGGACATGTCAGCAGTGAGATCCAGGCACATCTTCGGCCAAGATTCAATCATCTGTGCCCATTGCTGCAGCCCTTCCCTAGGTTTCAAAGGTTTCTGTTGGGGATGAGAGATGAGCTCTACTAACAAGTAAATCCCACCGTGACTCACCTTCATCAAGGTCCCTGGCAGCAACCACGGCGATGGGCGTCTTTGTTGTGGTGTTATCGAAAACGGCCACGGCGCAGTGACTGGGGAAGAATCTCGGTGCGTTGTCATTCGTGTCCTCCACAATCAGTGTCACGTCGGCCTGGCAGGAACGGCCTCCGCCGTCAGTGGCTTTCGCAACGAGGTGGTACGTGGGTTTCTGTTCGCGGTCCAGAGGCGCAGCTGTGGTCAGCTCCCCTGTGGGAAAGAACAGGAGGTGGTCTTGTCTCCCAGCAATTGCAGCCGCAGCCTACAAGACCTCAGGGAGGTTCAGCTGCCTTCCTGCGTGAACCGTGGGAGACAACAGACCGGGTTTGGACACCTACAGTAATTCAGCTAATAGTGGTGGCGTGTCCACACCACATTGCTCGGGGCTGTTCTCGGATCGCTGCCAGCCAGTGCCCTGGCAAGGCTTGGCACGGGGAGTCCCGCAAGTTCAGCTGAACTTCACGCAAGGGATGCCAGCATGGGATAAAAGTGCTCATAAATCAATTGTACTTCTAAACACACCTTTATAAACCTGACTACATTGAGCTTTCTGCAATGTAGTGAACTCCAAGTGATCATCAAATCTGTTTGGGTAAATATACCGCGCAAGACCTGATAAGAGCTTTTCAGAGTTTTTCACTTGAGTTCTTTGGCTCAAGTAAAAGACCTCTCCTCCTTGAGACCTGGCTGTTAGCATTAGTGTCTGCCCTTCAATTTAACAGCACTAATGACACCACTTCTAACAAAAGCTAGCAGGAAGATTGAGAGCTCAACCGTGTTGCAATAAACCTTCCTGTTCCCCATTCCCTCCTCACTTGGGAGAGCTGGAATGAACAGTCCTTATGTTTGCTCAAGAGGAGATAAGTGTTGAGCCATGCCGGGAGCTTGGATTTCTCAGGAGTGGGTGAGGAAGAGGATAAAGGCATCCCACTGCCCTGCTCTCACCTGTGTGCGGTCCCAGCCGGAACTCCTCCGCGCCGGGGCCATGGAGGCTGTAGGTTATCTGGGCATTGCTGCCAACGTCGGGGTCGGTTGCTGATATTTTCAAAATGAAAAGACCTGGCCCAGCATCTTCAGAGACTCTCCCAGTGTAGAGTATCTGACAAGGACAGAAGGTGTCATTGGCATCTGAGCCACCTCCAAAATATCTTCATCCCGTACGGGGAGGAGCAGGCTAGGAGGAGCTTCATAGAGAAGGATAAACCCTCACATAAAACCCCTGTGGTTTATAGGGGAGCACAGTGTGCCTCCCACTGCTCGCTGCTGGGGTGTGGATTGGGACCAGTGAGCTCATTTCACACAAGCCTTTGAATCTCCTTTGGGAAGCAACCACCTCTGTTCTTTCTCACCATGGCTAACGTCCACACCAGGGATCAGCTCTCTACAGCAACAAACCTTCTGATGGGAATCTCTCAGCGTAGCAGGATATAAAACTCAGTAATTTACATGCCCCTACCCAGGAGGTTTCCTGGCATTGTTTATCTCCAAAAATTATCCTTCATAACGCTTAGGCTCTCACTGCTGGCAAACATGCTTGGAGGCTAGATTTAATGTGCTTGCTTGACATGCAGCTTAATTAAAATTGCTAAGCATAATCAAAGCAACAGGATCGTGTGAGAAGAATTACGACAAGCCAAACCCTTTAACATGCTCTGTCTGTTCTTTCTTCTCTGCTATTGTGTTCTCTCCTTCCCAGCCTCTCCCTTCCCGCCCCTGATGTCCCAGAGCAGACGTCTTACCTGGCCGCACTCAGGGCTGTTGTCATTGATATCCAGAACAAAAATTTCCACTTCAGTGGTAGCCTGGAATTTCCCATCAGATGCCATAACCTTGAGAAGATATTTCTCTGTATCTTCTCTGTCCAGAGGCTTCTTGGAAGAAATTGTCCATTCGCCCTCAATTTCGTTAACTGTGAACTGTCCCAGTACATCTCCTTCTAGAAGGGGGCAGAAGGCAAGCAAAAAAAGTCATTTACTGAGTGCTGAAAATCAGAAGTGATAAGGAAAGGGAATATAGGTGTGTCCACTGTCGTTCCCTTAGGAGACCTGAAGGACTTTGATGACCCTAGATGTGTTTTACAACCTGTATGATTCGATGAGTCTCTGACTTGCACTGGTGATGCAGAGAGGGCACTGGTGGTGTATCCAGCAGGTGAGGAGCATCTGATCTGCCTCACTGCACAGCTGGGAAGTACCCTGCCTGTTTCAGTTATTCCCTGTCTGCATACAACACTGGAAGGAGGAAACAACTCCTGATTGCAAAAAAGTCTCGGTAATGTTCTGCAGATGTGCATATTCATTGCCTCAAAACCACGTTGTCTCATCTTCCCAAAGCCTGCCAGTCCTTCTCAGTGCACGTTCCTAAAGGGATCTGAGAGTTTCAAATACCCTGCAGACATTGGTTGGATCTTACTGTTACGGCACCACGTCTAGCTGTACTTCCTCTTAACCTATAGAGGTATCTAATATATAGCTACACTTTCTGGGGCTACTTTTTGATTCTGTAAGAGCCAAATGATGTGAGACAGGTAAATCCAGGCTAGGCAAGCTCTCTGGTCCACCAGATTCATGCTGCTCCTGCTGCAGTTACATAGATTAGATTTTAAATGGGCTGGATGCTGCCCCTGGACAATCCTTCTCTTTTGGCAAGGAGCTGGTGTCCTCTGCTGACCCCACACCACTGGGCAGATAAGGAAGCATGGTAGGCAATGGGAGTCAAAGAGGAGAGCAGGCTGTGGGGCTTGTTTGTTTTACACTCTGAAGGGCCTTGCACAGCAGGGTAAATTAAATTCACGCCCTTTCTGCTTTCCCTTGCGCTGCAGTGATGAGGTGGTGGATCTGGAGGCACAATGAGACCTCTGCCAGCCCTTCTTCTGATACTGGGAAGCACCAGGCCATGCACAGATTTAATTTCTGCGTGTTTGAAATCCGTGTGAACAGGGGGAAGCTGGGCTCTGTGTTCACCTACTCCTCTCCTTTGCTGCAGTTGCTTTTCTGTGTTTATGGATAGAGTTTGACCTGTGCTTGTAAGTGCAGAGCAGAGAGAGCATAAGGTGTTCACCACTAACATAAGTGTGCATCCTGTCAGGCTTAAAGTAGCTCCAAGTTACTGCTACCTTTAAGATGGCAGAAATGTGAATACATAAATGGATTAAATCTTTCCTCCCAAAGGCTTGCAAATACGTAGGCATGCCATAAACCAATTCAAAGCACCAGCATTCCTTCCCTGTTTTGGATGGTTACAATAACAGATAACAGGCTGCAGCACGATCTGGCTAAATGTTTTGACCCTGAAGGGTCCTCATTTGAGTTAGAGCAAACATTTTAATTTGAAGTATCTGCTCCAGGTCTCAGAAAGACCCTTTAGGGTCAAAAAATACTGTAAACTCAAGCTTCTACTTGCGCAGATGCATATAAAATATTCCAGTGTAACTTTTTTGGTCTTTTACAGCAGTGGTTAATTTTAATTGGCACAAGTGATGTTTCAGGGATGCAAGAGTAATTTTTAGTATTTCTTGTCAGTCAAAACCTTTACTAAGATTGACATGACAGTCTCAAATCTCTCCCAGTGCAGAATGGCAACTGAAGCCTTGCTTGTTAAGTCAGACTCCAAGTGGCTTCATAGAAAACACATTTAATACCAAAAGTTATACACATCCTATGTGCATATATATAGTTATTAAAAAATACAGGCATATATTTGATGTATAAACTGACTGCACTGTTGGCAGGAGAAAAAGCTGGGTCAAAGAACCTAAATACAGATCATAGTATCCCTGTGAGAAAAATCTTCCCTCCTCCTGCACCACCTCTTCTGTCCTTCCAATAGATATTGCAATTACACTGTCTTAATTATTCCTCTGTTAGGAAAGCATAAATAAATATTTCTACAGTACTGTGTAATTACTTATATGTATTTTATTTATTCCCAAATAAATAGGACGATTCAGTGGTGAGATAGTTATTATAATGACAATTCCACCCACTGCAGTTAGTTACTAAAGAGTTTTATATTCCCAAGATTCATTTAACTGAAGAGTGCAGCTCATGACAGAGCTTGGGCCTCATCTCATCTGCTTCTGATAGGCCTGTCAGTACACCACCATTTCTGCACTAATATCCTGTAAGGCCAGGTATCAAACCCTCACTTTGAGATGATACTCCTGTTCTTGCTCACCGAAGATTTAAAAGTCAAGGACAGACTCACCAGTTATGTAGCACGTGACGCGCCGGTTCTGCTCAGAGATGTCTGCGTCGACGGTGCTCAGCGTGACCACCACCTGCCCCGGCTCCGCGTTCTCAATCACCGACCCCTTATAGAAATCCAAGGTGAACTGTGGGGCGTTATCGTTTTCATCGGAGACAGTGACCTCCACCAGGGTCTGGGAAGAGAGCTGGACCTTCCTGCCGTGGTCAGTGGCCACCACATAAAAGCGGTAGATCTCCTGATCTTCGCAGTCCAGCTCCTTCAGCGTGGTGATCCACCCGCTCTCGCCATCGATGGTGAAGAGCCCGCGGAGGTTGCCAGACTCTGCCTCCAGACTGTAGGTCACCTGCCCGTCACTTCCCATGTCCTGGTCGTTAGCTGTCACTTGAATGACCGTGGTTCCTGAAGGCATGTTCTCCATGACAAAAGCTTTGTAGGGATCTGCCTCAAAGACAGGTCTGTTGTCATTGACATCCTGCACTTGGATGTTCACAGAGACCAGAGAGACCAGCTCAGTCTCCTGATGTGAGCAGTGAGCCATAACATCAACCTGGTACCACTTGGTGGTCTCATGATCCATGGGTTTTTTGATTTTCAAAACCCCTGTTTGTTCATCCAGTGTGAACACCTCATCCTTGTTACTTTCTGTAGTGGTTCCCTTCACCAGGCTGTATATAATGGGATCCTCTGCAAAAGCTTTGACTGACCCTATTTCTGATCCCTCTGGAAGATCCTCAGATGCAGAGAATGTATAAAGGGGCTCAGAAAACCTTGGCAATGTCACTTCCCTGGGGACAATCTGGAGATTCACTGGGACAAGGGAGTTCCAGTGAGGGGGTCTGCCATCTTCAGCTTTCACCTTGAAGTTAAAGGCTCTATTTTCTAAACCAATAAGGCTCTCCTTGACCTTAACAACCCCAGTGGCAGCATTGATCTCCACAAGGTCTTCTGCCACATCTTCAACGGAGTCAACAGAGTAAATGACATCTGCATTTGCACCTTCATCAGCATCGTAAGCCAGTACTTGGATGACGGGGGAACCTTTGCTTACATTGGACTGGATGGACAGTGTGTATTCAGAGGCTTTGAATAGAGGAGGGTTGTCATTCTCATCTGTAAGGATTATTTTCACAGTGCAGAAGGCCACCTTCCCACCCCCGTCCTTGGCCATTACTTTAATGGCAATGACTCTTTCTGTTGAATTTTCCCTGTCCAGCTTTTGCAGTGTGGAAATACAGCCTTTATTGTCTATGGAGAACTTCTCATGGGCGAGTTTATTTATGATGGTATAGTCTATGGTGCCATATGGGCCACCATCTGGGTCAATTGCCACCAGCTCAATCACTTTGGTACCTATCTCAGCATTTTCTGCCAGCTCTGCCTCGTACACGTTCTGCCGAAAAGAGGGGCTGTATTTGTTGGCGTTTGTGGTGTTGATATACACAGGCACAGTGCTCTTGAAAACTCCATCTGAAGCAGAAACCCTGAGATTGTAGGACGGCTCCAAATCCTTTTTGCAGCGGTTGAACATGGATATTATTCCGGAAGTGCTGTTGATGGCAAAATGCCTGTTGTCATTGCCTGAGAGTATCACGTATTCCAGTCGGGTGGTGTCTCCACTGTCGGGGTCCAGGGCCTGGACTTTGATCACGATGTGCCCACACGTAGCCATTTCACTGACCTTGGCTTCATACTGAAGCTGGCTGAACTCAGGGGGATTGTCATTGATGTCTGTCACATCTACAATTACCAGGGCATCACTACTAAGTGGAGGCACCCCATGATCTGCAGCTCTTACTTTCAGGCGGAACTGTTGATTCGTTTCGTAGTCAAGTGCTTGAGCTGTTGCTATTTGCCCTGTGCTGGCATCAATATTAAAGAACTTGGTAGCATCTGAACCATCATCCACGATCTGGTAGGAAACCACTTTGTTTCTGCCAGAATCCTTATCAGAGGCAAAGAGCTGGACAACAGGGGTCTGTGCTGGCAAACTCTCCGAGACAGACGCTGTGTAGATGATCTGAGAAAACACGGGGGGATTGTCATTAATGTCCTCTACCTCCACCTCTACTCTGGCTTCTGAGAAGGACCCCAGCGCTGTGTCTGTGGCTCTAACAGTGAACGTGTGTTTTGTCTCTAGCTCGTAGTCCAGCTGGCCTGTGACAGTAAGGACACCAGTTTTGAAGTCGGTGTTGAAGAGTTTCAGGGAGTCTTCTTCCACAATGTTGTAGATGAGGCGCAAGCCTTCAGGGCTGCGAGCCTGTATGTGGAGGATAGATGTGTATGGGGGGATGTTTTCTGGCACCTTCACACGGTAGTACAAACTTTGGAACAGAGGGTTGGATTTGTTCCTCACACTGATCACAACCTCCTCTTCAGCGCGGAGGGGAGGCTCTCCTTTGTCCTTAGCAATGACTCGGAGGTTGTATTTATTTAAAGCTTGATAATCAAGAGGCTTCTTAAGGGAGATGTCTCCTAGGTAAGGGTCAATCCGAAAGTATTTGTAGTCCTCTGCAAACGAGTAGGTAACAGCTCCATTATCCCCTATGTCTTTGTCTGTTGCTGACACCTGGAAAAGTACATCACCTGGCTCTGTGCCGTCCTGCACCGAGGTGTAATATGGCACATTCTCAAACTGTGGTGGGTTGTCATTGACATCCTCTACATAAACCTTGACTGTGGCTTGGGACACTCTCGGTGGTTTCCTGTTGTCCTTCACTTCCACAGCCACCTCGTGCATGTCCTGCATTTCGCGGTCAAATTTCACACCCTTGGTCTGAAGTACTCCAGAGGCCTGGAGCACCTTGAATCTTTCCTTTCCATTCAAAAGTGAATAGGAAAGGGGTTCATTTAGCTGATGTCCCTTAACCCCAAGAATGGTTAGAGTCTTCTCATCTGTAGAGTTCTCCATCACAGTTGCTGTATACACGTCTTGATCAAATTTCAAGCCAGTACCTTGTGCTTGAGTTAAGTTTAGCTTAACCAGAGCAGTACTCTTATATAAGCCATCACCAGCTCTGACCATGAGCTCACGATAGCTTCTCAGGCCAGTAGCATTAAGAATGGAGATGAGACCTGTGAGAGGATGAATATAGAAAGCGTTATCAAGGTTCCCTTCCACGATGCTGTACGTCACCTCTGAATCTGCATCTTTTGCCTGCACTGACAAAAGCTCCATCCCTGGGTGGGCAGGTAGCAAGACAGAAAGATCATAAGTGTCTTTTGAAAAGACTGGAGGTGAATCATTCACATCTTTAACGTGGATTGTGACCTTGGCGGGCTTGGATGCAAATAAGCTGGGACTTCCACTGTCGTGCACATGAACACTGAAGTGGAAAACTGGGGTGAGCTCATAGTCTATATCAGCACGACTGGTCAGCGTCCCTGTGCTGGGATCTACGGTGAAATATTTCAGTGCCTCTGGTTCCAAAATCTCATAGACCAGCAGAGCATTGGAGTCTTGATCAGCATCCGTTGCACAGGTCACGAGGGGAGCATTGCTCTCATCCAGAACCATGCTTTGTGATGGAGCATTCTCCATGATCCAGCCAATGAAGGAAGGCTTAACGAAGATGGGCGGATTGTCATTCTCATCTATGACATAGATAAGTACCACTGTGTCCATAAAAGCTCCAGCCATGTTGGTGCCACGGACCTTCAACTGGTAAAAAGACACCTGCTCAAAATCTAAGCTCTTCAGAGTGGAAATAAGGCCTGACTGATAGTTCATGGAGAACACTCCATCTCCATTTCCATCTTTTATTTCATAGCTGACTGGTGACAAGCTTGTGGCTGAAACCTGGATCAGAGGAGAGCCAATAGCAGTGGATTCACTGATCTCTGTGATGTACTCGGCCTCTGGAAATTTTGGAGGGGTTCGATCAGAGGGTCTAATGCGCACATGTACTGTAGCAGAATCTTTAAGCTGAGGGAACCCCTGATCTTCTGCTTTTACAATAAGAGTGAATCGGTCCTGCCTGGATGGATCCAGTTTCTGGGCAACTGTAATAATTCCAGAATATGGGTCAATGCTAAAGAAGCCTTCCCCATTACCTGCAAGAAGAGAAATTACAAAGTGAAGAATGCAGACACCATATTGGTTTTGGTTTTCTGAACCTCTTTTCCATAGATTCTGCTGATTTCAGACCTAGCTAACATCTGTTTCTTTCACTGGGAGAAATAAATTAATTTCTAAATAATTTTAATTATAAGAACAATGAACCCATTGAGATCCATGAGTTAACTTTTGAATCAATCAAAATGTAAATTGGAGATAAATACCCTTCTAATTTAAGCATATTTAGTGGTGGCAGAGCATGTGCTTGAAGTTTTTGCCTCGTGTGCAGAACATGGTAGCACAGACAGTACTAGTTCCTTCAAGCCCTGTCATGCTTGTAATTACCAATGCTTCAGGAGCAATTAAATCCCTCAGTCCTTGATCTAAATTGCAGTGAGAAAGATGGAGCAAAGGATGGCTTGTCTCCTGCAAAGAATTTACCAGCTATATAGGCAGTGTGGCACAGACATAAATACTTCAGTTTTAACCTTTAGAGTGAATGATAAAATACTTGCTCACTGAACTTGCATGACCCAAAACCACCAGCAGCCAATGCTGAGAGGGTGCTCACTGTTCTTTGAAGATGTATTTCTTGGTGGAAATGGTGGGACTGATGACGACTGTTGTGGGGATTGGAGTACTTTTGCCTAACAACTGAATAGGGATCCCTCCTTCAGTTCCCATGGACAAAAGGAGTAGATTTTAGGTTGTCCTAACTCATCCAGTCACATTATTTTTGAGGCCAGCAACTCAACATTAAGCTGCTGTCTTAAGAAAGGATGTTAATATTCCATAACATGGAAATTACCTGCCCTCTCTAGATTCTCTCTGAATAGAAAGAAAATCACATTTTAGAACTGTGCAGCCATTTACTGGTCTTTGCAACAGCTACAGAAAGCTGGTGAAGTGGCCACCAGTTAGAGCACGGAAACACAGGCGTGATCAAAGCCTAAACTGCCTTGTTGCAGGGCTCTCACCTGCCTGAAGGGAGTAGTGGATTTCAGCATTAGCTCCTTGGTCCTGATCGAGGGCTCTGACTTGTATAACCTCTGTGCCCACCACTGCGGAGTCCAGCACTTCTGCTTCATAGTGGATGCTGCTGAACTGCGGAGGGTGGAGGTTGCAGCTCTCCACGTGGACGATGACTCGAACAAAGTTCCGCTTGATGGGGACCTCCTGGTCTCGCACCTGAACGACAGAGAAAGAGCAGGCACAGTCACACCCGGGGAGAAGGCAGCCTTGCCTGCACCAGCTTCCAAGCAACTCATCAGGACTCCTACACAGGTGGGTGTTTTGAAGTGGTCCTAACCCCTCGGGTGGGAATGAGCCCGTAAGTTTCAGCACCAAAGCTCAGCCTTGAACTTGAAAACAAACATTAACAATTATTCACTGTGTTTTCTTTCATAAGAATCCAGTGGCCCTTCAACGAAACTAGCAGGTGGTTAGGGGAAAGCAGGGTGTTACCTAGATTTAGGCATATAGTAAAGGTTAACACCTTGCTTTCCTCTTCCTTATTGTTCTAGACAAATCCTCCCTCGAAGACTAGAGCCAGTTTTAATTTCTCCAGTGACCCATATTTCCCAGCCAAGCTGGTGGACTCAGCAGGGCTCGGTCAGGACTCACCATCACTGTGAGGATGTGCTGAGGCATGGGCTGGGAACTGAAGCCTTCTGCCGTTGTGAGGACTCCACTGCTTGGATCCAAATGGAAAAGTCTTGTGCTTTTGGGGTCCACGCTGCCATGGATGGTGTAGATGAGCCCCTTTCCTTTGTCCTTGTCAGTTGCACTGACTCGAAGGATTTCTCTCCCTGAGGGGGTATCTTCAGGAATCCTCACCTCGTAATGGCTCTCCAGGAACTGGGGACGGTGCTGGTTGATGTCAATCACGTGAATAAATGCCTGTGGGGGAAACAGCACAGTGAGAGCAGCAAAGACATGGCAGCAGCCTGACATGCAGCCATGTAAAATTAAAATCTAAGCTACCAATCCCTCTTGGGTGTAGCCATTCTCTGAGTCCTGTATCCGTCACGGCTTTCCAGCTCTTGGGGCTCTGCCATCCATGGTGACTGGGAGATCTTTTGTCCTTCTCCCCCAAGGAACTCCTGCTGTGCCTTCCCTTCATGTTTTCCAGTTTGCTTCCTCTCATTTCTTTTTATATCTCCAACCTGGCAAGCCACTCAGACCGAATGTGCCTGCACTTGGCACATGGGGGAACTGTCACAGCCTGCCATGAAGAGCAGCAGTGGCTCAGCCACGGTGCCAGCTCTGCTGGCCAGTGCCTCCACAGCAACCCCCATTAATTACACACCACAGTGATGACAGAAGGGAGATGTTTGGTAAAAGGAGGGAGGGCTGGCCTACCTCATGCATGTGGAGAGGCAAAATTTGTGTTCTACATATTTTAGCCAAATCTTCCCCTCTGCAGTCAGCAGCACCCCCCTGTGAATGGCTGCCTGAATCCTGCCTGCAAAGTCACAGGTTTTTCTGTTTAGTCTCTTACCCTGGTGGTCCTGACCCCCCTACTGATGTTTTCCCTGCATCTTAGGAAGTCCCAACCAAGTGTAATAATTTGCTTCCTGTAGCAAACCTGAGCATGCCACTGGGGTTTTGCACGAGCAGGCTTCTTGACATCTGCTAGCGGCCTTGAGTGCCAAAATAAACGTAGGGATGAGATGCAAGGTGGCAGGGAATGCACACCAGGCAAGGTGGGGCTCTGTTTGTTTATTTGGAGCAATATCTGAAGATAGTCGAGATAAGTGGCCATCCGTTAGCATCGCATTTCACAGGGGTGACAGTGTTCCTCACTCATCATCCCCCGCAGTGAATTTCCCATGATAAGCCTCCCTGACAGGTGACTCACATTCTAGGTCTTCCTGTGCAGTGAGGGCTGGAATTTTGGCTGCTTCTTACGTGTGGAGAGAACGGCTGGTGGAAGATGAAGCCCTGAACACCCCTCCTCAGGGCAGGTAAAAATGGGCAAATCTCATCTTTAACCGGGGCTCAGGGACGTGGCTGAGAGCAAAGTGCCTCCTTTCACCAGCACTTCCCTCCTATGTGGCAACTCAAAGCACACGGCATCTCTGCAGCTGCCCCACTCATTCCCTGGGCCTGACCTCACCTCTCGCAAATGCATCTGTGCTGCCTTTACTTGGGCTCACAAGGCCCAGGAACACCCCTTGACACGGGACCATGGACCCAGGCCTGATCTAACTGTGTACACATTTCCCTTATGTCTTAAATGCTGTCCCAGACGTGCTGTAGTTCAGACTGAGCAGCTGAGAGCAAGCTGAGGTCTGAGTGCGTGAACTGCCACTCCAGCTTGGCTGGTGGTGTAGATGTGTCCTTGTGTGCTGGCTGTGGTCAATAGGAAAGACCCAGGCTTTCCCGGACCAGTCGTGTTTCCAAGAACATAAAAACAATCTTAGCTTGGTATTAGGAAAGACTTGGGTCACTGTGCAATGTAAAACCACAGTGTAAGGAGATTCTTGTGCCTGGCACCTGATCCAGAGCTCATCAGACCCAGAAGAAAGATTCCCTTTGGCATGTACTCCCTCTCAGTGGGGTGTCTGCCAAAGAAAAGAACATTACCTGGGTTTTGATCGTACTGGACCCATCAGTGACTTCCACTGTCAGGTTATAGCTTGACTTCTTCCCTGCATCAAGGGGTCTTGCAATGACCATGCTGCCTGTACTCTTTTCAATGTCAAAATCCATGTCATCATCACCACCTGGAATAAGGGAGAGATGAAAAAGGGAAAGAGGAGGGCAGTTAAAAGTCAGCTTTCTGTCTGAGGCAAGCTGCAGGGCCTGGTAGCCTCTGAAAGGGAAGGGATTAGAGGAGCTGCCTGGAGACCTAAAGGACAAAGATATCTCCTCCAGACACCAAAAATCACACAAGGAGCTCATGCCCAGCCACAAGTAAGTGAATACCAGGCAATATGCCTTGAAGGGGGCTGTACAGGCAGCCCTCTGGCCATGGTTAGACTGAGGACACTGCTATGGGTGAGGTTTCTCCCAAATCTAGAAACTCAATACAACATGTGATAGATGGACACAGGAGACAGTGAGGACAAGGAGAAGCTGGACAAAGAGTTTGTCACAGATGGTGACAAAGGAGTAGAAATTTAAGGTGAATGGAATCAGAAAAAAAGAGGAGGAGAGAAGAGGAAAGGATGCACTTAGGCATATGATATCCTGGCTAGATTGGCAACAGGCACATTTGAGCACTGATTTATTTGCACAAGGTCTCCAGCTATGCAGCATCACTGGCTTAGCATGGATCAGGGACCTGCTGGGTGGAACAGTGCTCTCACTGGCTTCCAAGTCATGGTCACACTGTGGGCATGTCAGTGATGGTCTTCATCGCTGTGGCTGGGAGCCTGTGAGCTCCCTGAAGAAGCCCAATACTGGAACAGTTGGGGAGGCAGACGGTGCTTCCAGGGTGAGCAGAGCCTGGTGCCTCCAACCCAGATGGCTGTGCAGTGCTGGGAACTGCAGGCCTGAGCAGCTCAGCAGCAGAAGGCTGTCCCTCACCCTACTGCTGTTCAGCCCTGGCATGGCAGCTCCTTTCTCATGCCTCACTTGCTGGAGGCCTGTTGGGCTTCTATTGCATGTGAAACATTGCTACTCTGTTCTGAGATATAGAGAGGCTCAAAGTTTTCTGCCATTTATCCCAGGTCTTCTCCCTTCCTGGCTAGTGGATGCTCTGGATTCTGCTTTATTCTCTTACCAGCTGGCAAAATCTTCGCTGGTTGTTAAATTACTTATCTTCCCTTGCTGGAGGAATGCAGTGGACACTAGCCATCTGGACCACTACTTTGCTGCTGGGAAGGAGACAGGAAGAAGCAGAGACAGAGGAAGAGAGATCCACAGATGCCTTTCCCCGAGAAAAGAGAGAAGAGCTCCCTGTACACAGTGCCAGATGATAAAAAACAGCCCAGGAAAGGAAAGAGATGAAGAAAGATGCTGCTTTGTCAGAGTTTTGCAGACCATCAATCCCAGTGACAGAGCCTTTGGGGGCTGGGAAAGGTGAGATTTTGAATGAGGTGCTGAGGGCTCTTGGATCTCTGCATCACCCGCTCGGCTGCCAGGTTCTGTGATGCTTTCCTTTCCTAGCAGGGAAAACGAAATCCTGTCCTTTCCCATCAGTACAGAAACCAAGAGAGCCTTGAGCAGCACTTGGTGCACTGGGAACTGACAAAGATGAGGTCAAGCTACGCTCCAGCACTCAGCTGGGAAACGATGGGAGAACATTCCAAGGAATATACCGTTAATTCTGCAAACCCAAGCAGACACTACTAATGCCAGATAAACTTTTCACTGATATTGTGTGCTCCCTGTAGCATTGTATCTCCTGTTGCTTAATTGTATTTATACACCATTATCCCTGCCCTAACACAGTAACGGGAAAAACTATTTCACTCAGCCAATTAAGGCTTTGTCTGACGAGGGCAGGCCCTGCAGGCAGTGCCAGGGAAAGGCTGTGCAAGGCAGATTGGGGCACCACTTCAAAACACCAAATTACATGAGTGCAATTGGCCCTCATTGGTAGGACCAGTTCTGCTCACACGCTGCCTGGCGAGTCCCCTGGGGTGACAGCCCACCCTTTGCCACTGCGTGTCTTAGAGGAGGCCCTGGAGCTTCACGTTTCATGTCTAAGTCATCCCTGGAATGTGGTGAGGCGCAAGGGAGAGACCCACCAGTTAGGGCAGACCAGATCTTTGGGGAATTCTTCCCTCTCTGCTCCCTGCTCAGGACTCAGCATGGAGGGAGAGGCGGGGGTTGTCTGCAACACCCAGCCAGACACTGGATCCTCGCAGGCAGTTTTAGCAAAACCAACAGTGTCATTCGATTCTCAGGAGGAGCTGGGACTGGCAGGCCCTGCCTCTCACGCGGCATCAGAGAACATCTCAAACACTGGCAAGTTCCAGAATGTCATTAAAAACGTGTGTCAAGCAATCGCACCTGGCACCGGAGCCCTTGGACGGGCAGCTTTGTCTACGGCTGTTTAAGCATTTTGGTGCCTGTGAGAAAGCTTCTTCCGCAGCTCAGCTACACCTAAAGCAAACAACGTCATTAGCCCAGGGCATGCGAGCGCTGAGAGCCAGGGCAGCTGGGGCGAACGCTCCCAGACACCGCTGCCCCGCCGCAATTCCCGCGTCTCACCTGTGATATTGAACCACACTTGGCTGGGGCCCATTTCAATGCTGATCACTCCCACCATGTGGTTTACAGGGTCTGTTTCCATCACGGCGAAGTTAAAATGGGGTTCATCGAAAGCCAGCGGCTCCGAGGAAGGGCTGGGCCGGGTGACCCAGCTGATGTGAAGCCGCACGTGGGAGGAGAGCGGTGGGCTGCCGCCGTCCGTTGCCTTGACCTGCCGGGGAATGCACACGCAGTCAGGGAGAAGGCTGGTTTAGCCCATGGGAGCCCCATGGGAAGCTCCTTCTCCCACCCACCAGGAGTTTCAGGTCCGAGTGTGCCCAAAATCCCACAAAACAATTCCTGAGCCAGTGGTCTGTGCTCTGGCTGCTTCCAAGGTAGAGCCACGCAACCCGAATTCCTCCTGACCGTCAAGTAAATCTGCCAAGCTCTACCCACAGCACAGACCTGGATGACAAGCCTTGTTGCAAGGACCTGCAGACCGTGGGAGAGCTTTTAACCTTTAAGCCCCATGGCCTGATCAGACTGTCAGAGACATGATGAAACCCAAAGACTGTTCAGGTTTGGGTCCACATCCATATGGGAACATGGATTCATCTCTGAGAGTTGGGCTCTTGTTGGACAGGTAATTTTAAATTTATTGACCATTTTTAATAGCTTTCTGCCTTTTGCACTTCCCACCATTCCCTGCCAGTTTCTCTCCCTGTAACCCATTTTCCTCGTCCAAGCTCTCTTCCCACTGCAGCATTTTCTCTCTCTTTTGCTCTTTTCTATTTCGTGCTTCTGCACCCTTTTCTCTCTTTCCCTCTCCACCCATCTCTTCCCACCGTCTCTCTCTGTTTCCCTCCCCTCTCACCGTGAGTATGTTGTATTCAGAGGCAGGAAAAGCTTTCCTGGAGAAGACTGTGCCGGTTGTGGGGTTGATGGTGAATACCCCACCCTCCTCCTCCTCGATGGTGTAGGTGATCTGGCTGTTCTGGCCCTGGTCCCGGTCCGAAGCGATCAGCCTGTAGACCGGCAGTGGTGTCTCTGAGGCCTCTCTCTCAGGGAGCTGCACCATGAAGAGTTTGTGGGGGAAACTGGGAGGACTGTCGTTGGCATCCAGGACTTGTATCACGACTCTGCTGGTGGACTTCAGGGCTGGCTCTCCGTTGTCAGAAACAGCCACCTGTCAGTAAGCAAAGGGAGTAGGTGACAGAGCTCCCTGGTGTGACCTGGAATATGAGCCAGCCTTCATCCTGATGGGCAGCAACTCAGCTAGGGGTTTTGTGTGGATCTGCATTTGTACCCCAACATTTTCAGAGGCTTTGCTCCTCTCTGCAGGGTAAAACCTGGTGGCTGTAGCTGGCACTGTGCAGGGCTTGTCCAGGCACAGTGAGGTAAGTTTGCAGGGCTCCTGCCTGCGGCTGCTCTGGGCACTGGGTCAGGTTGGTCACTAGGGATCACACAGCTGAAAATGTTTGTATTGCCATGGCTTGGCAAGTTATCACCCTTCCTCACTCTGCTGTGCCTGTGCACGCACCCAGCATGTTGTACTGCAGAGAGAAACATATTGTCCTCCATCACCCCGACAGACTGAAACACCTCCAGATTCTCCTAATGGGAACACACACAGCTCGGAGCAGCTGAGGATGGGGGCCAGTGACCAAAGCTACACAGCAATGTCTGATACAATGAGATAAAATGAGGTTGCTCTTTCTCCCATTACTTACTATCCATCTTGCTAGAGGACAATTCCAGTCCTCTTCCTGCATTCCCACAGCTTCCAGAATAGGAATTGTGCTACAGTCTTCAGCAAGAAAATAATAAACCCCACAGTACTGCTGCAGCTGTCTCTTAGGGCAACACACACCATTTAATTAAGTTTCCCAGCAGTTGGGAGCTGATGGGATGAGATTCTTTCTCTGTGCTCCAACTTGCAAAGGAAAGCTCTTTGAGGACTTAATACACTTGTAGGTAAATAAAGCTAATTACAATCATCATTACCCACCTCTAGGATATGTTCAGCCTTGTATTCTCGATCCAGCTGCCGTGAAGTTGTAGAAATCAGACCTGCCAAGAAAGAAACCCTTTGAGCTCCAAGACTCAGCGTGCAAGAAAAGCCAGGGCTGATCAGATCCCTGAGTGCCCAAAATCAGCCTGCCCACCTGTCCTGTTTCAGGTTCCCTTTGTGATCAGAGGGGAAAGACGGATACCCCCAGAGGTAAAGCTGTCCCCTGCCTTTGGGTAGTAGTTGCTCTTGCTCTCTGATCACAGAGACCGGGGAGGAGGGGGAACACCTACCAGATGGCAGCATCAGTTGAGGGTTGGCAAGGCATTAGGCGAGAAAGGCGGCAGGACCATGAAAACAAAACTCTTCTTATGCCTCTAAGTAAGAAACATGCTGCATGTGCTGGCACAAGTCTGGCCTCTTAACAAGTCTCGACTCCTATTTTCCCTGTGCTGAACCTTGCTCTTTGTAATTTACAGTGTTTGGACAAAAGTTTGTCTTCTGCCTTGGGAAATACCCTCTATTCCACTGCTAGAACAAATGCATTCAGGCTAAATATAAGGTACACAGTCAATAATAATGTTGGTGTATTATTTAAGCCTTGCTGAGAGACAGGATGAATCCTCTAACAATTGCAAGATTTGAGGGACTTCTGAAAAATACTCAGCAGTTTAACCACAGGGAATAGGATGGATGCAGGAGGGAGGAACTGTGGCTATAATAAACGAGGGTTGAAACAAAATCATTGCAACTGACTGGTTTTGGCCTGTCAATGATTAAGCTGAATAGATGCAAATGTGGAAAGGATGGTGCTGAGGCTTCTGTTTCCATGTCTTGTTTGATAATGGTCCTTTTTGAGGGCTTGGCTCTTCACCTTTGGGGAAAAGCAGCCCTAGACTGTTTTCACAAACACTTTACCAATGATGGAAACTGTGTCTGTAATGTATGGCTTTCTGACAGTCACCAAGTCTGACACCTGTTTTTGTCTCCTGCTCCCAGAGGTCTCTCTAATCACGGTGTTTATTCCTCACGAAGGGAAGTTCTTTTTCCTCACACAAACGACAGGTAGGGTGAGTTTTTGTGACCACAGCAGCACCTGCTCCCAGGTGCCCTGGGAAATGCTCTGCATGGGAGGCAGTGTGCACGTGCAGTGGTGTGAGCACGGGCACTTGTGTGTCCTGAAAGATTTGTGAATCTGAGCTGCGTGAACCCATCTCCACTCTCGTTTCTGGCCCAAAGCCAGACAGTTTTAATCAACAGCACAGTTTTCAGTGGTAGCATCCTTTGGGGTCTGCCTGTTTGAGCACAACAGGCAGGAGAAAATTTCAAATGGCTGAAGGAAACACCAGGCAGCTGAAGGAGGGAGCAAGGAGCAGCTGCTTGGAAGAACACTACTGTTCACCATTTCCACTTGTTCTCCGGGATTATTCACATTTGGCACCAGCCACCGTGCTAAACATTTATTTGATGCCTTTACAATCATAAATCAACACTCCTTAATGGATTATGACAAGATGGCTTGAAAAACTCTGCTTGTATGTCATAGGGTTTTTAATTCTCCTAATCATCCTTTCAACACCTTGGCGGGTGAAGAGGACTCAGAAGTGGTGTAAGAGCCCACTGGCTGAGAAGCTTTTGAACCCCTCCCAGGGGTTGTAGGGCTCCATTAGCAGCAGAACTCATGGAAATGGGGGCCTGAAAAAGGAATTGTAGCAGCGATTCACTGGGATCTCTGATGCTCCTGTCCTCACTGCCAATAAGTTGGCTGGGGTGGGGGAGCAAAGCCTAAAACTTCAGCTACCTCATGAAATGCCTCATAATTTTGGCCTAACAAGCCCACAGAACACAGAGATACTGACAATGGAGCCACCTGACACCTGTGTGCACACAGGGAATATTTCTAGTCTATCAGATTGCAAAATCCAGTTGCAGCAGACTAACACCTTGTTTGCACTAGATTACTGCATGCCAGCTGATGGAGGGGAATTCAACCACTCTGAAGTGACTATTTGGACTTGCCTGGCCACACCCTGAAATCCTTTCATGACCTAATGAAAAAAACTGAAAGAAAATAGGATCCTAGCTGAGCTTTCTAGAGCTGGAGAAGGAGGACTGTAGTGAAGGCAGATGAACTGGAATTTAATGACTCTCTTGACTGTCTGTACCACCGAAGATGCTCAGATCTCCTGGGGAGTTAAGACCTGACTGCTCTCTATCACCTACCTGTACTGTATCCCAGCTGGGAGTCTCACCAGATGGAATTTTTTGGTTTAGCTTCACATCTGCTGAGCCACAAGTTGGCTCCTCCTCCTGACCCCAGGCAAACTCCCTCTGTCCCTTACCCTGCCCAACCACGGCTCCCACTTTCCCCCTCCGGAGCCAGCTACCACTGTGCCCCGAGATCACAAAGGTCTTGTGAGTTAACCAGCCTAATTCCTGTTTGGAGTTACGGTGCTGTGCAATGCCCAGATGCACAAACCGCCAGCAGCGTTCCCGTGGCCACTGAGACAGAGATTGGACACAGTCCTTGAGAGAAGCCTGCTGGAATTAACGCTTACTTTTATTTGTTGCTACTTAGTTATACACCCTGTGAGGCCAGAGGGCTAAAATGGAAGTGGAAGGTGTTATTAAAGGGGAAGAGCCACCAGCTGTTGTGGCCTGGGGAAACAGTTCCTTGGTTCTTTCTGCTGTCCCCTAGAAGGATGTGAGAAGTGCACATTCAGTTTTAACGAGCATGTGCACCTGTGTGAGTTATCAGCACCCTGCCCTGCTGGAAAACCCCCAGCCAGCCTGTGCCATGGGACTCGTGATGGAGCGGGCATCCCTTATTTGTGTCCTTGCATGAGGCCCCGAAGGTTTCTGCTGAGTCCTACAGAGACTGAACAAAGCTGTCAAAGGTCTTAATTGCACTTGGCCAATTAGCCAAGCTCTGCATCCACATAAAGGACCAGAAACAGTCCCTTCTGTTTCCTGCATATAGGCAGGCACAAACTCTGCTCCAGCAGCCTGTCTACACACAGCAATGGGAAAGGATTGTCTGCAGTTCTCCCGCTTGCTGCCTGGAAAGGGGAGAGAGGAAAGCTGGTCATGTTGGAACAGGAGCAGCAAAATTACCAGCGCATTGTTGTCAGGGAACAAAAAATAATAATAACTTCTGCTGGCAAGAGCAGGGCTGGGGTGGAGGTTGCTGGCCCCCTGCCCTTGCTGCAGGGGGGGAAATCTAAGATAGTTAAAATAGCCAGAATCAGGTTTCCAGGCATTGGGGCTTTCAAAAGAGCCTGAGAAGGGAAGAGGTTGTTCTTCTGAAATCCTCTTTCTCTTGTCTCACTCTCACTTCCATTTGACCTACTTTTCTCCTCATCCTACCACTTCCCCTCTTGATCTGACCTGCTGTGCACTACTCCATGCTCAGCTGGAGCCTGTGGTACATTGATCTGGGCTGCAGCAATGCAACCATCCCTCAGACCTAAGGGGCAGGATGCCCTTCCATGTAGAGAAATACAGGGAACCACAGGCATCCTGGGGAAGCCCATGGACACTGACACAGCAGAGAAACACTACAAGAACAAGCACTAGATAAGAGCTGGAGAAAAACAGGCCAAAGTAAAAGGATTCTCCAAACAGCCTTTCAGCAGCATGAATGGCTTCGACCTGACTCTTCCTGCCACAGCCTCTCAGTTCTTCCCTGTCCTGTCTGGACTCAAACCCCCTTCACATCAGGGACTGCAAAACAAGCTGAAAATCTTTCCAGCAAAAGAATACCCCAAACCCTGCTATCTGACCATCTCTCCATGTACTATCTATCTCTGTCTCCCACAAACACTGCTCCTCAACAGCTGCCAGGCTGGGCTGGAGAGATTCCATCGCCGATGGCAGAAAGCTTTCATCTTAGTGCACGGTTTTGTTCCCTCTTCTCCTTAGCCTTTCATTTATTTTTCCTCTTTTTCTCCACCCTCTTTAGGGAACTGAGAGCTGCAAGAGCTTAGAGCCCTTCTGTGGCAGTTTGGGGATGCTGGAGGAGCCAAGCCCTGCTGAGGGACAGTTAACCCTGCCATTCCTGTCTCCCTGCAAGGCCTCAAGAGGAGAAGTCAAGGGGCCTTGCTGGTTATGTCTCCACTGGCCAATTATCCCCGCTCCGTGCTGAGATACTGGATCAAACACAGGACAAGTGCTCCAGGAGCAGAATTAGTTTACTTGCAATGGTGGGGCACTGTGCCCTGAATAATCATCCAGGGCTATTCTGCAGGGTTACTCTGGCTGTAGACATGCCTGCTGTAGCACTACATCAGGACCTTAATGCCTATCAGCATACAGGATGAGAACAAGCTTCCTCCTTCTCTCTGTCTGCCAAGGGGCTCCTGCCAGGAGTGTCCTGCCTAGGAGAGACCCAGATTGACCCCTGGCCCTCTTGTGCTGTCTTATTCAATGCCAATGTGACTAATTTGTCCTTTGATGACAATGTAGGACAGGAGAAAAGCAGAGGTCTCAATCACTGTGGCCTGCCCATGGCAGGGGGTTGGAACTTAATGGTCCCTTCCAACACAAACTATTCTGTGACTCTACATAGGAGAGTCTGGGAGCTGGAGGTTATCCCATTCCTTGCTCAAATCATGTGACTAAGAACAGAAGACTCTGCTGTTTACCCCTGAAACTTCAGTGTTTATCATTTAATAAAGTGACAGAGACTCAGGTTCATCGCAGATAAGCAGCTCTACCTGCTCAAATGCTTCTGCTGCCATAGAACTTGGAACTGATCTTGGAATGAGTACTGGCAACCTGGATCATACAAACTCTGGCATTTCAAGAACTGAAATATTTCTGGGTCTTTCTGTGATGATTTCCCCTAGATAGTGAAAGAAGAGATGCATTTGTTGCATTTGAAAACCAAGGAACATGTCCTAACTAAAAGTCCGTAATAAACATCAGCGGTCAAGTAGCACTGTAGTGCTCAGATACTCGCCATGTATTCTGCCTTCTGTTCAAATGTAACTCATTTGATTTGCACTGTACTGGGACAATCCTTTTTTGAATACAACCCTGCACTGAGGTGGACGACCAGGCACTAAAAGACCAGCAGTTCATCTTCCAGTGCTGCACTACCAGGCTGAGACCAAAGATTATAGTTTTATTCTACTTAGTGGAGCGAGTAGCCTGCCCTTGTCTGCAGAATGAAAACACCACTGGGTTTCCTATAAGCTGCCTACAGTCCTGGAAGTTAGACAAGCTGTGATATTCTCTCTGGCAGTACCAGCAGATTATTTCTCCTTAGATACTGTAAGCACAAGGATATAAACTGCTCAGTTTATGTGAATGTTCACAGGTAATTATTTGTTCTTTTGGGTGACATGCAAGTAAAACAATGGGTAACTGAATCCTCGTCAGGCTTGGAAGTAAGTCCTTAAACAACCTCCAAGCTCAGGGTTTAAAGAGACCTCCAGCAACTGTCCAAGAGATAAGATCAGCCCATGGGTTTCTTACAGAACTGACAAACCCATCACTCTTCTCATGCAAATCACCTGAGTCTAGAGAGAGATGAAGAAGAGATGACTCATACCTGAGAGAGCTTTTTTTGTCCAAGATGGGAACCAAAGCGTTGGCTTAGAGGTGAGGTATTTCATTAGCCAACATCTGGATTTTGCCAGTGTCACTCATTTTGCCACTGAACATGACAGCCCTGACTTTGCAGGGCTGCACTCGTGCCAGGGTGGAAGCTTTGCCTGCAGCACAGAGAAGGCTGAATTTCCTGCAGGTTGCAGGAGTGCAAGCTGGAGCTCAGCTGACGAGGGGAGCCAGCCTGGTGTCCTGATAGCTGTGGCTGGCTCCCATCCCACCGAAAAGGCAGTGGTTTTATAAAACAGGGCTTCTGAAGGGCTTCAGAACCCTGTGTTGTGCAAGCCGTCCCGGGGTTGTGCATGGCTGTTTGGATTACATGAGAAAGCTGGATGCAGAAGGATGCCCTGACCCGCCTAAAAAGCTTCTGACAATGGAGATAGCTACAGCTGGGGGTAGCAGTGCTCGCAGTTAGCTGACAGCTCCACCTGTATCTATAGGGTGCCATGTAAAGACACCTTATGAGTTTCTTGCAACAAAAGCACCTCAGTGTTTCAGAATAACAATTTCTTTCTTCCACACCCCTCCTAGCCAGCTCTAGAGCAGTGCCAGAGGGCCACTACACCACTAGTTAAGACGCAACTGAGTGCCACTCTAGCTGTTTTCAACACATCCAACCCCTTCCTCATCCGAGAGCAGGCTTCTATCCCGCTGCAGTAGGTGAACTGCTTTTATCATCTGCAGGAGATCAAAGTCACGCAATTAATCCTCTCCCATACCCAGGCTCTGTGCCTTCCCTTCCCTCTTCTCCCAGGAGCTGATGGCGTGAAGGGCTCGGCACAGCTTTCCTTGCCAGACTGGCCCAGTGTCAGCTCTGCCGGGATAGTTTGAGGAAGCTGTTTACACAAAACATCAGCGGGTTTTTGATGGCTCTGAAAGATCTGGTAAATAATCCTGAGATGAAAGATACGGACTAGGAAGATGGCAGGAGAGGCTTACTACACTTACTACATTAAGAGTTCCGGAGAATGGGTGGAGCCTTTAAGTGCCGTGGGATTCATTTTTGCTAATCCTGCCTGGGTCTGTCTCAGGAACAGACAGTCACCTCCAGAAGGGTGTTTCCTGGCTCAGGCTGTGCAACAGGGCAGTTGTTTACAAGGGGGAAGATTAAAAGCAACTGCTTGGTTCTGTTTAGGGCTTTGAAAGTAGCACATTCGTGTCATTCTAAGAGCCATCTGGATGCAAATAGCAGCCCTCAGGTGGAGAGTTTCAATCCTCAGACTCCCCACACAGTGTATTTGGAGACTGGGACTTTTGCTGCAGGAGGAAGGTGTGACAAAGGCAGCCGTGTGGGCTGTTTATGTTGAATATGTAACAACCTCTGGGCACCTGGAAGCCTCAAAAACAAATGCTGAGTTGGGTCAGTCTTACCTGTAATGAGGTTAATGGTGAAAAGTCCTTGAGGATTTCCAGTCAGGATGTGAAAAGTCAGTTTTCCCTCTGAGCTAGAGTCTGGATCGACGGCATCGAGCTGAAGGACAGATGTGTTTGGTGGGGAATTCTCCATCACAGAGGCATAGAAGACAGGTCTGGACATCTGAGGTGGGTTGTCATTGGTATCAGTGACTTCAATATAAATTTCAGTCACGGAAGAGAGAGGAATTGTTCCCAGGTCAAGAGCAAGCACTGTCAGCCAGTAGTGAGATGTTCCTTCTCGGTCAAGTGATCCCATGGTCCGTATAGTGCCTAGGAGAATGACAGAGAGTGCTTGTGAGGGGTTCAAGGAACTCAGACCACTTAGTCCCTAATGCCAGAACAGTCTGTGTCTCTAGTCTGCTTCCTGGTCTTTGCTGCAGATACAAACTCTGGCACCAACCTTGTATGGCTGTGAGATTGTGTGGAAGGTGAGGGCTTGCCTGTGCTGAGGGTTGATTTTTGTTACACAAGTGAAAGGGAAGAGTTTGGAATTTTGGGGGAGGACAGACATTGATTTTCCATTATTTTAAGGAAACAAACCCCGCTTGCTCCTACCTAGATACAGGGATACACTTAGTACATCCCTGCACAAGCAAGAAAGGCTTGAATGAATGGAACTGCATAAATAGAGAGAATGTAGAAATGTCCTATTGGGTCAAAAAGTCAGGCCAAACACAGCACATAGTTTAGTCCTTTAAACTACGCTAATAAAAACCACTATTCAATGAGGATGTCATTACCTGTGTCCTTTTCAATGCAGAAGACGGACAGGCCGGTGCCTTCTCGGAGGAAATACTGAACCTCCCCATCTTTCCCCTTGTCGATATCCTTGGCTGTGACCATCATCACCGACGTGCCCTTAGGGCTGTTCTCCTGCACCCAGCCTTTGAAGACAAAGGAGGCAAAGCGCGGTGGGTGCAAGTTCTCGTTGACATCAATGATGTTCACTTCCAGGTGGCAGAGGGAGGAGCGGGAGAAGGGCTTCCCGCCGTCACTGACCTGCACGGTTAGATTGTAAGAGTCCTTCTTCTCATAGTCCAGCTCCTTCTCCAACCGGAGTGCCCCGGTCAGCTTATCCACGTGAAACATCATGTCCTCGTCATTAACGAGGCTGTACCTCACCTCACCCCCAGACCCAGCGTCTGGGTCGAAAGCCTCCAGAAACAGGAGGACGGTTCCCACGGGCAGGTCCTCCGGGACCATCACACTGTTGAGGGCTGGGAGGCACTGTGGGGTGTTGTCGTTTACATCCTCCAGAGTCACAACCAGGTCTGTAATGGAGAACAGCTGGTAGCCTGTTTTGGGTTGGTCCCTTGCTTCTACTTTCAGCACATAGCAGGGCCACAATTCTCTATCCAGAGCACCTGTAACCGTCACATCTCCAGTGACACTGTTAATGGCAAACTTGTCAGTGGGGGTTAGAAGAGAGTATTTTACTCTCCCATTGTCATCTGTATCAACATCTTCTGCTTTCAGTTGAGCTATTGTTGTCCCTGTTGCTACATGTTCTGGTATTGCCACCCAGTAGGCACTTTGTGGGAATTTAGGAGTGTTATCATTGGTATCCAACACATTCACAGCCAAGAGTTTCCAAGATGATTTTTGTGGTGTGCCGAGGTCGTACACAGTAATGTTAAGAATGTAGAAGCTGGTTCGTTCATGATCTAGAGGAGAAAGGACTTGAAGGAGACCCAGTTCCAAGTCAATGGTAAAGCAACTGTCATCATTTCCATCTGAGATCACATAGACCAGTTTTCCATTAAAACCAGTGTCAGGATCAATAGCTGAAAGGTCAGCAATAGTTGAGTTGATGGCAACAGTCTCTACAATATCAATAGATCGTGGAAAGCTGTCATCAAACTTAGGAGCATTATGGTTTATAAGGTGCAAGTTAAGAGATGTTTCATCATCCTGCCCATGGCCTTGAGACTGAGACTCGATGGAGTGTATGATAGTTTCTGTCAGCTGTTTCAAGACTCCTGTTTCCTCACACTGCATTTTGACAGGGAGACCTTGGCCGACCACAGTGATGTTTACAGATGTTGGCAAAGCATAGTTCTCTCCATCTGTTGCAGTTATTTTCAAGGAGTAGAAGAGTGGCTGCTCGGAAGGAAGATCTCGCAGAGATATTCTAAGGGATATTACTCCAGAGACGGGATTCAGTTCAAAATGCTGTAACTCGTTGCCAGACTTGATTTCGTATTTGATATGCTGCAGCTCATCACTGTCGATTGCAGAGACCGTGGCCACAGGGTTCCCAACAGGAAAGTCCCGTGGGATGGTGCCACTGCAGCCTGCCTTCTCAAACACAGGAGCGTTGTCATTGACATTGCTCAGCATGAGGGAGACATACACTTCTGTTTCATGGCGGAAGGGTGAGCCCCAGTCTGATGCCCACACCCGCAGGTGATACCACCTCTGCATCAGCTCATAGTCCATTGACTTGGAGGTGGAAATGATGCCTAAATAGGGGTCAATGACAAAGGGAACTGATTTCTGGTTGGCTATGCTGTAGGTGACAAAGCCATTGTCTCCTTCATCTTCATCCGTAGCCCTTACTGTTAAGACACTGGTACCAGGAGGAACATTTTCGTCAAAGGCCCCGCGGTACGAAGACTGAGTAAAACTTGGAGCGTGATTGTTGCAGTCAGTGATGTCAATGATAACAGTCGTGGATGTGTGACTGTTAGTGGTCGCAACTTCAAGTTCAAAATGAGACTGCTCATGGAAGTCCATTGCTCTGACTGTAGTTATCAGTCCAGTGTGAGGATTGATTTTAAAGCTTGTGCTGTCAGAAGTGGGTCTCAAAATATATTTAAGGTTTGGGAAGACTGGTGTGACCTTCACCATAACAACCTGGCTTCCAGCCGGGGAAAATTCACTAAGCTGGACCCGGTACACTTCCTTCTCAAACCTGGCAGAAACATACTTGGAGGGAGGTATGTGGACAACTCTAACAGGAGAGAACAGTGGTGGCCTGCCCTTGTCCTTGGCTTGCAGACTGAGGTTGAAACCAAATGGGTAAAGTAGCCAGTTGATCTCTTTGTTTAACGCAATGATGAACTCAGTGCTCCCAGCGTAGGATTTGATGGCTTTGAAATGTCTTCCCGGATCCCCTTCCACAAGGTCAACTGAATCAATCCCTGCTTCTGAGTCACCACTTTCTACAGACAGAGTTGCATAGATTAAGTCTTCACCTGAGTCAGGCGATGTCACCTTCACTGAGGAGATAGAGGGCGGTTTCCTGGCAGATGGCTCCACCTGGATCGTGACACTAGCCAAGTTCCCAAAGCCATTCCCCTCCATGATCTTTCTCATTCTGTCCACAGCCAAAACCTGCAGGTGATGCCTCCCTCGGTGGGTGCTGTTCAGCCTCCCTGTGATCATAACTGCCCCTGTGGTGGGGTGGACGGTGAATAGGTTGGACTTGGTGTTCAGGGAGTAGTAGAACTCAGCATTCTGGCCAGCATCAGCATCAGTGGCACTGAGTGTGCTGACCACTGTTTTCAGAGGAGTGTCTTCTCTGATGGACACTCTGTAGGAGGGAGGTGAAAAGAGAGGTTTCAAGTCATTTCTGTCCAGAATGTGGATCAAGACTTTGGCCCAGGCTTCATAGGCAAAGGTGCTCTCTGTGGCCTTGATTATTAGCATGTAACTGTCTCTGACCTCACGGTTTAAAAGTGCTGTGTTGCTGCTCCTGGTTCTTATTCTCAAGAAGCAGAAATCCCCGATCACGTGCTCCTCTGTTTTAAACAGACCAGTGTTGTCTCCAGAGGCTATTCTGTATCTGATGTCCCACTCAGGGTCTCTCTTGTAAATACCCATTTTGACGTAGCTCTCCACGTAGGTCTTGGGGGCTGAGTTCTCGTAGATGGTGGCATTGTAGAAGAAGTGGGTGAAGTGCAGAGGGGAAGTGCTGCCCTTCTCACAGCTCGCCCTGCGGACCACACAGTGCATCAGGAAAACAGCAAAACTCAGGAAGTGCCTCCTGATGGTGACTTCCATGGTGTGGTGCCTGCTTGAATCCTGCAGGAGTCAAAGTAAGAACATTGGTTATTTTCATTAAGACCAGTGTGTTAGAGAAAAAGCCTCCATGGGCTCAGCCTCACCTCCCTGCTCTCTCTACCCCAGCCTTTGTTGATGTGGTTGTTGTCTCAGCTCTTCTCCCCTCTGTCCCAGTGAAAGACCTGTCCTCCCACATCCCCATGCTGGCTCAGATCTGTTCACTTTCTCTGCTCCAGTTTCTGTCCTTGTAGAGGGCAAAGTGTAAAAAGTCATGCAAGATTCTCTGATCAGGCTGACTTCCTATTCTGTGAACAACTGTACCCTCCCTTCATTCTGCCTTCTCCCTGCTCAACAAGCATATTTGAACTCTCCACCCCCAGTCCAAACTCGCTCTTGTTTTGTTACTGCATCCTCCCTTCTCCATCTTAACTTCTCTCTCCACATAAGTTCTTGCAAAGTCTTTTCAAGACTCAGTATACAAACTGATTTTCTCTCCCTGTGCTACAGAATTCCCCGGCAGCGATGCCCTGCTCTGTTGTACAAATTCCTTCTGAACGGGCAGCTCCACAGTGTGGCCTTTCCAACAGCTTTAGCTCTGGTTCTAGCCATGTCCCAGTTACCACAAAGCTCTTCTAATTCACAGATCTGACCCTGTTGCCTCCTCTGTGATGACTAAAAGCGCAGGTTTCCAGCGAGACACTTGGACCATGTCACCCTCAGCCTCTGAGTAATCTCCCCGGTTCCTCCCTTCTCCTGGCAAAGCCCCAGGGTCAGGATTCCTGCGGAGGATCTGCCATCCATGACCACCCGCCATCAACTTCCTTCTCTAACGACTCCTGAGCATCTGTGGCTCCATGATTTATCTCTGTGAACAAGGTGTATCAAAGAAGGAACCGGGGAGCACACATGTGATTAACAGGGATGTAACTTTATTAGTGAGCTTTGCGGAGCTTGTTAAAGGATCAAGGCCTGTTCTTTTCAAAAGCTAAGTGCGTGCTGCTGTGTGTGCACTTAGGGGTTGAAACCAGGGATAAGCTAAATATAGGTGCATATATTTCCCCTAGATATCCCTAGGAGATCTTTATCTAGAACTGTTTCTTCCTGTTTTAAATTTAAATTATATATCAACTACCTGCCAGTCATTTGGCACATTCCTAATTTAAACAGGGAAGACTTGTTTTTCCAGACACTTTTTCAAGACTCATCTCTTTAAGAGCCAGAACTAGTTCAATTTATAAGTCAAGTTGAATGTTAGGAACAAATTGTCAGAGTCCAACTAACAATGTGTGTCATATTCTCTTACTGACATATCTAATTACTGATAAATACCGAGCTGTAAATGTCATACTTCCTTCAAATCCTTTTCTCTTTGGTACACTGATGCCAACCACCCAGAAATCTCCCTGCTGTGGTCATTCCTTTTTGAAACAAATGGTCTGAAGCTGAAATGAAACTACCAGGATTTGTAGAGAAATCAACACAACTTGGTTTTGACAAAATTCAGACTAATTTTTTTTTTTTTTATGACATCATTTCACTTCTAGGAAACACAACATAGTCCCAAATGGACAGCAAGTGAGAGAAAATCTTGGAGGGCAGGGATAGGTGACCCAGAAAAGCATGTGGTTCCTTCTGAGAAGCTGAAAACCATGTTCTTAAAAGCTCTGCTTGTTGCTTGTTACTTAACAGCGCTTCAGAGTTCTGCAGCGTGTAGGGACTTGCCTAGAGCTGCTCCCTTCCAACATTTTCAACTGCTGAACTTGGGAAGAAGATGTAGGAATGCTGCGTGCGCGCGTGTCTGCGAGGACTGAGGAGCAGGATAAGTCACAGACAATTCGGCGTGGAGTGAGAACAGCAGAATAAAACAGCAACAAAACCCAGTGATATTCCATGAACAACAGAATTAATGAAGCTGATTGCTTTGTGTCTGGGCTAATTGACTTTTTAATTGAATTGTACTGAAACGGCAATGTGAACTCATCTCTTATAAGACATCAGAGAACCCACAAAGCAGAGAGACGTTATGAACTCCATAACCACAAGAAAAGCTGGAGCTAGAGCACATGCCTTCTTGGGCACCAGCAATTCAATACGGGAGGATAACCTTGAGCAAGGAGTGGGTTTTCTGGCGTTTAACAAGATGCAAACCTTCTTCTGAATCTCTCCCGGAATGTACTTAAACTCACACTCTCGCCTGTGTATTTCCTAAGATCTAAGAAGGGCTGCACTTACATTGCTGTTTTTCCCTCTGTGGGGGTATTAGCAGGGTTTTACTCCTCTGTCCAGATAATTATTCTGCAAAACCTGTTGTGACCTCATATTTCTGAGAGCTTTGCTCTCAATTACAAGCTGGGCTGAAAGCAATCAATGGGCTCCAGCAGTTATTATGAGGGATGGAGAGTGACTACGCATCTGGGGCATGAGGCAGAAGCCTCATTTCCTCTGGAAATGACCCGAAACTTTGAAAGGCACAGTCAAAACTCAGAGAGAATTGTCTAGGAGGCAACACCATCAGCTTTTGAAGTCTAAGAGTTTCTCTTTGTGTCAGGACTTGAACAATAGCACAGAGAGTCTGTCATGTCCCCTGGCAGCACCTGCATTTGCTCTGAGACGTGGTATTTCACCACCTCTTATACTCCACGTGCATCTGCTTGGACAATTTCTATACCAACCAACACTGCCGGGAAATCCTACCACAGACTGAGCAGTGCCACAAAAGCCCATGTTTGTCGTCTCTTATTTTATCCTTTGGAAAAAGAATGAGATGAAGAGGGTTACAGTCACCAGTGTCCTTCAAGAGCTGACCTACTCCAGTTGAGTGTCCTGGGGCTTCCTGGAGAGCTCACAACCTCCCACCCTGGGCCTGGAAACAATCACCTACTACGTCTAACCTGAAGTGTAATAGCCTATGCTGGGAAGCAACGATGCACTGGAGGCCTTGTTTCAGAGGCCGTGGAGAAGCTCAACAGAAAAATGGGCGACAGTGCTCTGAACAGAGGGGAAATCTGGTCAACTGCTGCTTTGGCTCAGCTCCAGGGAAAGCCCCGTTGGGACTGACCCTGGAAGGTGACAGTAACGGGCTAGCAGAAATGAGGTGGGTTCCCGTGACTTTTGCTCAGTGGGTGGGAAAGATGTATATAGTGTCAAAACAGCAAAAAAATCAATTTAAGAGCCCCTAAACCCCCAGATGTAGGTGGCTACCAAGGAGGGGCAGTGCTGCCAAGCTCAAGGGTCCTTCCAATGGAGTTCAAGGATCTCCATGTTGAAACTGGGTGAAATCACCTGCCTGCGACAGACTTTTTGTATCGACTTCAGAGAACCATTTCTCCTGTTTTTCTGAGCTGTGCTACCCTCATCCTTGTGCTGACAATAATTAGTGCACGATCCATGGCACGGGCCATACCCACTTCAGGGCTGCCAGATCAGCAGCAGGCCTGTAACACTTGGAACAGTCTCACCAGCCTCTGGTCTCTCATCTCAAGGCATCAGTTATTTCTACTCCTGAGAGCTCCCCACTTCTCTCTTTCATGGCTCCCTTGGGCTCAGATGCCTCCCTGAAGCTGGTTGCACATGGGCAGGCAGATGTGTTGGAGAAAGATCATCGGTGGGATGGAGTGCGGAAGGTAAGGCACACTCCCGACTGAGGGAAATACCAGGGCATCATTATGTGGTGATTCAACCTCCTTTCCTAATCACCAGGCGAGGATCAGAGAGCCTGGAGGGGCTTCGCCCTCAGCTCTGTAGATGCAAACTCCCCACAAAGCGAGTAAACAGTCGGTGTATCTCTAATCAGAGCTCAAGCGCGCGTCTAAATTTAACATCCAAATTGTGATCCTCTGTCAAAGACATGCCCAAATCTGTCGGTTTGAAATGAAGGAACAAACACAGCGCTGAGATCCAAAGTGTGTGCGTGGGGAGGCTGTGGAGAGGGGTGATTTGGGGGGATTGGTGCAGGACAAGGCTATTCTGGCCAGCTTGGGCATGGCCGGGGGGGTCCTCTGGGGGGCCCTCCAGGGGTCTCCTGCAATGTGTGGGCTGCCATATTTGTTGGCCATATTGCAGAAAAGTGCTGCAGCCCGCCAGGAAGAAGGTGTGGCCTCAGCCCCACCTTTTGATTCCCTTCAAGAGGAGTATTTAAAAACAATAAAAACCCAAAACACAAAACAAAGCGAGTACTGAGTGCACCGAGAGCAGCATTCCCCTCACGAGCTGTGGTGGGGGCTTGGCCCAGAGTTTGGAGATCAGAAGATTAAAGAAAAATCATTATTGTCACTGCAAAATAAGGACAACTGTTCCCTTATTACCAGCATGTATCCCAAGTACTCTTTCTTCCTCTTCCTTTCTCTGTTGCTTTCTTCCCCCACCTCCCTCCATTTTCTCTCCCTTTTTTTCTTCACTACAAGAAACAGTCTCTTTCCCAGGATAGGGACCGATCAAAATCATCCCCAAACACATCAACTTCTTTGTCAGAGGCTCCAAGACCCTGGAGCTCAGAGAAAGGAGATGAGATTGGTTGTTCAAGTAATCTGTGACAGGGTGGTTTAACGGCGGGTCTGAATTTCAATGGTCACTGGGGAATAGAGACAGAGAGCAAAGGGAGTAAATCCTATAAGATGGTGGGTACAAGGTTTTGGGAAAGTGAATAAGACATGAGACACTATCTTCTCCTGGTCTGGGAGGTAGCTTAGCAGAAGGGGTTCAGCTACGGTTGGGGCAATATCCTTACAGCCGCCTGCCAAATTGGAGCAACCAGAAAGCCACCTCTGGATTTCCAGTGTTGGAAAGTCACAGAGTTTAATGCACACTTCGTTGAGCCATGGCTGTGAGATGTTTTGCTTCCCAGCACTGAAATAACACAGGTACACCCTGCATGGGGGCTGGGCTACTGGGTTAATGTTTGCCCTCTCCTCTGCCACAGCGATGCTGGTGGGAAGTGGATCCTTTTCCATTTGGTGAGTTCCTTGATGGCCGCTCACAGTCAGCCCTATGGGGTTTGAATTCCCTGTGGAGATGGGAATTTTCTGAACTGTTTTCTTAGACTTTGAAGAAACAAACAAACAAAACCATCCCGTCCTTGGAGATCCTGATCCTGCATTCTGTTGTGCAGCCTCAGCTTGGCTTTGCAGTGAAGCAGAAGAAACACATCCTGGAGGTACTACACAAAGCCAGAAAACTAATGAAAAGAGCCCCTGAAGTTATGGCGTTTCCTTCCTCAGTGTATCTCGGGGTTTTCCAGCGCCTGTGGATGGTTTTCTTCGGGCTGATGTTTGCAGAACTGCTTGCACCAGCCTGCTTGGGGGCTCTGTTAGTGTGCGTGCAGCTTTTTGCTGGACTTGCAGATTCCAACCAGGCACAGTCGGGCTGTTCCTTCCCCATCTCGACTTTCCAATCTCTGAATGGCTTGGATAGACTCTTGGAAATTGTTTCCAGGTTGCTGGACAGCCTGGAGCAAGGCGACTGATCGTGTAGAACCTGGTGCCTGTGGCTTTTACAACCAAGCTCTGCCCTTGCCTGGAGTGTCCCGTGAAATGTTGCTGCTGCCACACAGAGTGGCTGTGGGCAGTGCCAGACCCTGCGCCGTAATCGTTTCATGGTTCAGCTCCATTCCTGGGGTAAAGTGGCTGTGTGCTGATGGGGTGGGCTGTACCAAGGGCTTCCCGGTTGCAGAGCCATGGAAAAACGTGGGATTAATGAGTCTCATGTTGGTACGTGGAGCAGTGACTCTTCCTTGGACTGCTCAGCATGTCAGGGGGTCACACACACGTCCCCGAGCAGAACAGGTACAGTCCTAAAGCACCACAGAGATGTTCCTTCCATCATCTGCCAGCTGGGCCAGGCAGGTGCTTTAACCCTGGGGAGTTTGGGTACCCTGGGGAGCCTGGACTGGCAGCCTCTAAGGGGTGTTGGAGGAACAGAGAGATTCTCTTGAAGGAGTTTGTGGGAAGCCTGCCAGGATCACCATTTAGGGCTGACTGCGGGAGCATGGTGAGATGCTGTCCCTCGAGTGGTGCAAGACATGGATTGGTTGAGCAGGACAGGAGAGATCCAGATGGCCTTCCACATGGGAAGGGTGGTTGGGAAGGTTTCAGTTACTCCGATGTCCAACTCCACCTTCTCCCATACAGCTGGATGCTTTTGCCACCTTTGTTCCTGTGCCAGATTTCACAAGCTGGATACTCAGATGCATTCTGGCTCCAAAGGCCCCTTCCTCCATGACACCTTACTGTGTCCTCCTCCAGACAGCCACTCACTCACTGCCCCCTCAGACCTCTCACCCATTACCCCATCCCTGGGGCTTTGGTTGTGCCCTGCTGCTCTACCTGCTCCCTTGTCTGACCCTTCACCAGAGCAGACAGGTGCTATGTGTCTTTGCCTCCAAGCCATCCTCTGGCCATGAGTCAAGGCATCACCTTGTATGCGAAGCCAAAGGCTTTCTCTTGCCACCCTTCCACCTCTGATTGGCACTTCTGTCCACGGCTCTGTGAGGGACCCAGGGAGAGATTGATTTTGTACTGCTGCCAACACCTAATCCTGGCTTCAGATATGTCACCTCGCTGAGGCTTCTCTGTCATTGTTGTAAGCTCGTCTGTTAGACACACAGGAGAACCTGAACAGGCTTGAACTCTCTGTAGAGTTGTAAGGGTCAGTGACCTGTATCTGCCTTGGCATTGCAACATCACTCTAGAGCAAGAGTTAGATGAGCAGCTCCAGAGCTGCGGAGGTGTGTCTGGGGGTGAGGGAACCTTGCAGTGCCAACTGCCTTGCTGCTGGTTCCTGTTCCAGGGAAAGCGTGACATCAGGGAGGTGGATCTGCTTGTGCCAAGGGCAGGGGGAAGCATCCTTATACATTATTCCTAATCCCCTCCCTCTGCTCTCTTCAGTTATGGTAGCAACAGGGTAAATCCTGCCTGTGATCCAGAGGCTGCCACTGCACAGGTAACCAGGGAGGTGTTGAGGGATGGACAAGGACAGCTGCTAGGACAGCCCAGAGACGCAGAGGAAACAGCAGATCCCACTGGTGGCTCTCATGGGAATGGGGTACTGGCCGTCTGGGACACGAAGCAGCCCTGGGGGCTGGAGAGGTGTAGTACCAGCGGGAAGGGGGCCTGGCAGGAGCTGCTCACCAGGCAGGGTGTGAGGGGCCCTGGGGTTGGGCATCACAGCGCAGCTGCCCAAACATGCTTGCACGAGAGCCAGCTGGAGCGTGTCAGGTACCCACGTGAGCGTGCCCCAGCTCAGCTGCTGCTGGGACTGTGCACCTCTCACCCCGTGATTCAGCTCCCCCAGAGGTTGTTAGCACCAAGGACCACATACCTCGGTCACTGCAGACTAGCTGGCCCAGCAGGTATGCCATGACCATCAGGATGTGAGAGCCCCCAAGGGATCCCGGGCCCTTTCTTGATTGCTTTCTCCTGCCAAAACTCATACTGAGTCTTTCACATTTTCCTCAAACTTGGGATGCAAGGTATCTTGCACTGATAATCATTCCCCTATCTGCAGAGTGCTGAGGGAAGCTGGTTTGTGGGACCACACTGTCAATCCTCCCTGATAGATTTTAGATCCACTGGCCAGTTTCAGCCGAATTTAACCAGATAGGTAAAGACTTGAAAGGAGTTAGGTTTGCACAAGCTTCTGAAAAGCAGCAGGAGAGAGGAGAGAAATCCAAATTAGGACTCCCAGCTGGAAGAAAAGGCTCTAATGTGAGCCCAACCCGATTATTAGACATCAGAGAATCCACACAAGAGGGAGCGCCCCAGGCAACCAAGCTTCATGAATTCTGCTGCTCGCAAAACAGCTGTTTATTTAGGTGCTGTAAAGCCTGTGAGATTTTTCTGAGGCCCCAACACACAACTCCCACCAGAGCTGTGAATCCAAATTGGGCTCAGTCCACCCCAGCCTGGAGAGAGAAGCAGCTCTGTCCAGTGTTGAAGGGGCTCTGACCCTGAGCTGTCTGACCCTGTGAGTCCTCATCCTCACCTTAACTCAACCTGGATGTTTGTAATGAGGACACTGGCCTCATCACCTGAGTGCTGGTAGTCCCCTGATGCCCTTTCTGTGGGGAACATGCATGTTATCCTATGAGTGGTAAAATTTGCTGGGAAGGAGCCCAAGAGCATCTTGGCATGAAGAGCTGCGTGAGGGACCTTGCGCCCTGCTGGATGCAGGTGAGGAGCCCCAGCACCTAGCAGGACACAGACTGCTCAGCTTCTGCCTGCCCTGCAGCACAGCCCTGGCCACCGTGCCTCCCCCCTCACCTTTTCCCTCCTAACAGGCAGTTCTCATTCACCCACAGACCTGTCCCTGCACTGATACCACGATCTTCTCGTTCCCCTGCCCAGCACCCTGCTGGTCTTTCCCTTCTGGTGCCCGAAGGTGAGCATGGAGAGCAGCTTTCCGCTCTGCCTGCAGTCACTCTCGCTTTGTTGCCATCTGTCTGCCTTGCACTGCTCCTTCCCATCCCTTTCCTGTGTTTGGAGGCACCGTAAGGACACAGCGAACGAATGAGACAATCGGGGCATGATCCTCCCTTGTAAAAGGATGGCTGCCCAGGACGCCAGCAGCTGTGCCACAAAAATTCCCTGCAGCAGACATTTACTGAATGCAAAGAGACACCTACTAGCTGATAGAAAACCTTCAGCTCTCAGACCTGCCTACAGCAGCCTGTGCTGTGTCCACAGTGCCGGGCAAGCTGATGCAAGGCCAGCCCCTGACCTGGGGAGCTCAGGGTTTCACTGGAGAAAAGATTAACCCCCCAGACAGGCATGTTTGCCCAGGCTGGTCTCATTGCCACAGTGTGTCCTTGTCAGCTCTCACTATGCTCCCAGCACAAGTCAATACCTCCTGCCCTGGACACTCTGCTGGAAACACATTTCTGAAAGGCCCTGCTATTGCAGCACCTCTGTGCAATCAGCAGCTGTCCATGGACACTGCTTGGAGCACCTGTGACAGTCAGATACCAGGCTGGGCACACAATGTCCCTGTCAACCTGAGCCATATGGAGTATCTATTCACAGCATAACCAGGCTGCCTGAGTCACAGCATCTATCCAAGGTGCAACCTAGTCAGTCCAAAATAGTCCCACGGTGTAAGAGCATCAAAATAGCCATGCTTAGACGTCTCTCTATACTGTCTCTCCCAAAATGGCCAGTTTGGATTGCTTAGTGGGGGAGCATAAGGAACAAGGAATGTGTAACTTGCTGCTTCTCCCACTTTTCAGCATCAATGCATGGACGTGGTCGTTCTTGGGCTGTCGCATTTACTAACTTCTGCTGGAGCTATCCATCCCAAATGGATCAAAACCTTGTTTGAAGCCAAATACACTTTTGGCCTCTGCAAATACCCCGTGGCAATTCGTTCCAATATGCCCCTCTTCCTTTGGTTTGTTTCAACTCTGCTGTTCGTTTCTGAGCTACAAAACCTTCCTAGCAGCCCTTGCAGCCTGCCCCTCCCCAGAGCTCCTACTTCAGGAATTAGGGAAGAAAGTTTCTTTGCTAATAAACCAGTACCTGCCTCATTGCCAAGGAGAAAGTGTGGTTAGAGGAAAAATTGCTTGCTCAGCAAATCAGCTTTTTAACAGACAATGGAGCATCAGTGCTGCCAACCCAGTTCAGAAAAAACAAAAAGGACTGAGGGGTATTTGATCCCCTTACGTTTGTCCGTGACAGAGAAGGAAGCCCACTACTGCTCAAGGTGCAGCTGCACTCGCATAATCCACACGTGGTAAAAAAACAAAGCGAGGTGCAGGGAGCAGGGAATGCCATTGCTGCAGCACGGAGGGAGCTGGAACGATCCTCTAGGACTTGCCTTGGAGCAGTTGGCAGGAGCGCGGGATGCAAAACGCATTAGTTTCTAACAGATGTTTGATTCCAGGTGTTATGCTTCCTTTGAACTCTCCCTTCGTACATGAATGATGCTTGTTTGTTTGGAGGGTTGGGAGATGCACCGGTTTGAGAACATTAGGATTTGAAATACATCCGTGGTGTGAGCTGTAGCTAAGGGAAAGGCTCAGGAGAAGGGCAGATCCTGCTGCGCTCTCCCCTCCACAGGCAGGGCGGCTGGGCTCACTTTTGGAATGTTATGGAGCAAGTTAGAGCACAACAGGCAGATGGGGAGAAGCAGAGAGACTGAACTCCCTGGCTGGGTTAGAGACCCTGCTCAGACCCTCAGGACCCCCAACCCCTTATCAGACAGGCGGATGTCCCTGAACTGTTCCCGGTGAGGGGAGGCGTGCTGCATATTAGGACACAAAAGGGTACGCGGTACCAAGCTGAGTGACTTTGCCGTCCCAAATACCGAGACAGCCCAGCCTTCCTCAGGAGCCCCATACAGACTGTTTGCTTTCCATCCCAAGGCTCTGATAACCTCCCAGGTCTGTCTAGCTGACAGGCTGGAGAGCCGTGGCAGATCCCTACACATCCCCTGCCCGCTCTTTGCCCCTCTGAGTGCCGGAACAGAGGAAGCAGAGGGTTCCAAGTCCTCCTGCCTGGATCCTGGGCAAAGCCTGTTGGCCACAGTCCTGCTTGCCCAGTAGAGCCTGCCCAGCTCCAGCCACCACACAACCTGAGTTCCCACACATCCTAGAAACTCTCAGCCCTTCGCAGCCACAAATCCAAAGGAGCAACAGCTTATTTTGAAGGGCTTTCCCCGAAGCAACCCCCGTCGTATAACAGCTGATCTTTGCCCCTCTGGAGTGCTGTGCTCCACCGAGTCTGCCTTTAATTCCCCGGGAGGCTGATTAGCTGATAACTGCAGTTTGGAGGGCGCTGTTGGCTCCAAGTGCCCAGGCCTCCCTCCCTCCCTGTATTTCCACCCCTTTTCTCACTGCTGCACATGTACATAGGAAATAATTCCTGCATGCCCTGAACTGGGACTGGGCTTGCTCTGGGATTCCATCTTATGTTGTCGTAAAGCACCTGACAGTGAACAAAGGTGAAGAGATACAAACACACACACGTTTACACACGCACTGCCATGTGAAGTGGGGACAGTGGCTCTGCCTTCAGCTCCCCAGCTCTGCTGCCTGTCCCCTCTGAGAGGGACAAGGGTAAGCGAGGAGCTTTCACCTGGGCATACAGAGAAGCAGGGGCTGGGAAACGCCAGCACTGTGACTATGCTCAGGGATCCCCAAGGCGCAGCCCAGTTCCAGGTGACAGTGGAAGCAGCTTAATGGGGAATGTGGAGACAGAGCTTGGAGCAGTATTGCCTCACCCCGGTAAGTGAGGCTGGACATGGCCAACAGCTGAGCCTAGAGCCAGACGCCAGCACTGCTCCTGCCCCAGCTCATCCATTTCTTCCAGCACAAGCTTGCTTCCTTCAGAAACCCTGCCCCGTTTCAGACACCTGGAGTGCTCCTCTGTTCAGCCCCTCCACACCTGCCTTGCTCTGCAGAGTCACTTTTGCCTTTGATACCTGGAGCCCACCTGCTTGCACTGGCTGCAGCCTGCTTAAGGTTCGCAGCTAAGACCAGATGCAAACTCCGTGCTAACACGGATGAAGCTTTTCCAGACTCCTTCCATAACCTCCCATGCTAGGGCTGCCAGAAGGAAGGAAGAGATGAAGGGCTCTCCCTCTACATCCCAAAGCTCTATCTGTAGGACAGGACCGTTTCCCAGCAAAAGTTACTCACACGCAAAAGAAGTTTCATGACTAAATCTCTGCATCCTCCATGCCTCCCTCCATCCATGCTGTACGGACCGCTCCCTGAGTCACTCCAACTTCCCACACCGGCGAGCAGCGTGCCTTACCTGTTGCAACAGGAGAGAGCTCTCCTGAAGTTCACTGCCTCCCTGCTCCCTCCGCCGAAAATCCTCTCCGGCAGCAGCACGTGGCTGGCTGCTGGGGGTCCATGGTGCCTGCAGATCACGGGAGAGGGCTCCGGCAAACTCCTGCGAGAAGGGGTTTTCCCGGCTGAAACTCCGGCAGCACCGGTCGGCAGCAGCGAGGGAGAAAGTTGCAGGGGGTGGAACTCTCTCGCTGCAGAACCAGCCCTTCCGTGACGGGCTGGAGGTGGAGGAAGAGGAGAGGCATCGCCCGCTCCCTCGCTGCAGAAGTGAACTTGTGTGTGTGTGTGTGTGTCTGTCAGAGCTGGGCAAGGACCCAAGCCTTAGAGCCAAATAATTGCAGAGCTTCTTACTGTTAGATTAGCTAGTATTGCCATGAGATCCAGGACCTCAACTGCAGGAGGGGAGCGGGGGGTGGGGGGGGACGGAATATGTCGGGTAAATCCCTCCAACACACCTGAAAAACCCAAAGATTGTTTTTTAACTAGCTGCCAGGTGGGTGTTGTTAGGAGGGATGGGGAGAAGGGGGTGGGGGAAACCTGAGTCTGCCCTCAGAGCAGCTGCGTGAGGAGAGGCACTTTGAAGGTGGTTGTTGTTGTTTGCGTTGGGGGAGCCCCCAGAAACCCCGGCTGCCGCCAACAAGCCCCAGGGGTGCTCAGCGCTGCACAGGCAGAGGATGAAAAGGTGGTCCCTGTCCTGAAAAGGCAGGAGGCAGAGAAAAGAGAGGGAGGCAGCCAGGGGAGATGGCAGCATAGGGGCTGAACAATGCACGGGAGCTTTGGGGGATTTTTCTTTGTACAGAAAGAGCATCCTGACTCTTCTTCAGGGCTGGACCAAAGTGAAAAGACATGGACCCTTCTGTGAGCGTTCCTGATTAGGGTAGCTTCAGCCCTCTGTTCCAGTCTCCTTCCCCCTCCCCTCTTCCTTTCCACCCCAACCCCCAGTAAATATTAACATACCCCCTTTGGATTCCAATGAGGTTTGAACAGATACAGGGGTAGGTCTTAATGTGGGACACCAATGTTCAGGTGAAGTTTCCCCTGCCTCCAGTGCGTTCTTGCAGAGGGAATAACCAGGAAGCTTTCTGTGTGGTTTTAGGAGAACAAAACCAAGTAAAGAATATGGAAACTGGACAATTTTAGCTTTAAACTGCATAGGTGCCCAGCTGCTCCTTGTGAGGCTCCACTCAGGGGACACTGGTGACAGTGAGCACAGGAGTGGGTGGAGAAGAGAGAGCCCATTAACATCCCATTTGAGGAGGAGTGGTCTGTGCAAAATTGCACCTTGCTGGTCACCAGCAAATCCCCCAGGACAGCAGGCTATGGATCCTTTGGCCACACGAACAGCCTCAACTGAAACCTGTCTCAAACTAGATGCTATCAAATTAAATCACACAACACCAATCCATGGGAAAATCCATGGGATTTCGTGGTGCAAATCCAAAAAGATGTGAAGAAGTTGACCCATGATATATTGGACTGTTTAGGGTTTTTGTGGAGGTGAGTGAGAGTAATATGGTAAATTCACCAGCAAATGCAGTTTTGATGCAATCAAAAGCGCTCAGGAATTTAGATTAAATCTAGGGAAAAGTTTGTACCAGAAATGAGAGGAAATGTCTCACAGCATGGTGAGACTGAATGATCTCCCTGGGGTCACCATGGGACAGTGCTGGGTTGGTAACTCTGCTAGCTTTTGGGCTACAAGTGTTCGTGTTGGGTGCTCTACTCACAGCATCCTAACTCCACTCGGAAAATTATTTCAAGCCCATCAAGGTCAAGAAATAGTCTTAACTGAATGGGAAGAAGGCAAAAATCCAATTGGATTTACACGTGCAGCTTGTCCATTTTTCCAGCCGGTTTATTCAGGTGATTTGTAGGGGAACTTGTAGTGAGGTTCATTCTGAGGAATATAAAAGTGACAGCAGAGGTAATAGTTCTTTGGTATTGCACATCAGCTCCTCTTTAAGATGTCTCATGAGAGGGAGGCCGGGTGATCAGTCATTAATGGCAATGGGAGGCGCATTTGGGAGGAATGGACGGAAGAGTTCCTTCATGCAGCTGCGTGTCTCGCAGCCGTGGAAGGCGAGAAAATCAGGTACTGGTGGCTGGATTTCAGTGGGGCTGACGCAGAGCTCGGAACAATACTTGTATTATATTTAGACATACCAAGGTGCAAGTGAGCAAACCTCTGGCTTCAGGGCATCAGCTGATTGCTACAAGAACCAGCATTTCCCTGCGTTTGGAGTCTTTCAGAACTGGCCAGGTGCCTTGTTCCTTTTGCCTTCATCTGGAGCAGTGGGGACTCCTGGAGACACTGGACTTGGGGGCTTGGTCTTATCCGGTGTAGCAAGGTGTGAACCCTCAGCTAGCGCTGATCTCAGCGAGGCAAGACAATACCAAATGTACCAGATGGTTTAATAATAAGAAATGTTGCCTTTACTAGTTAAATCATGGCAGTGGGGTGAGCAGCAATCTAGCTATGGGGAAGAGACCCTTAAATCCTCATATTATATCGTCCTCATATTAATAGTTAGCTAGGACACTAAATGGAGTCTTGCCTTCCATACAAAGACAAACGTGGTCTCTTAGGGCCCATTTGGAGTGGTTACTATCCCAATGATCCAGGAAGGACAAGAAGCACACAAGAACTTCTTCAGAGGTCCAGAGAAGCTCTTAATTGTGTATCAGGGGTGAGCGAGAGCCTGGGATTGGTGAAAACTTTGTTTCTGCCTCCTTAGCTCTCCTGCTTAACTTGAAGTCAGGCTGAGTTGGGAAAAAAAAAGTGTTGTGTTTATCCCAACAAGCAACTCCTGCTCCTGCAGAAAGGGGTGGGTTGCAGAATTACCTGTGGTTGCAAGCAGAGAGGATTGGCCTGACTTAGGGAACTGTGCCAGGAGGAAAGAAAGAAGATGGAGCTGTGCATGATGCCTGGCTTTGCCCTCAGTCCTTCACACTGATCAGGCAGTCAGTCAAACAAGCCAACAAAAGCTCCCTAAGCTGCTGTCAACATTTCATGCCACCATGTCCTGCTGTCGGGATCTCACACCATCAGATGCAGTGGACCTTTTCCAGGGTGCAGGAAATGCCAGAGCTCCATCACTTGGCTGTCAAGGGCGCTCTTTTCTCCCTAATCAAGGGGAGAGATTTTATTTCCTGGTTCCACCCAAGATCTCCATGTGATAAAGCCAATATGTTCTGCTGTGGGTTACCTGCACACAAAGTTTTGCAGTGAGGCAGCTTGTTCAGGCTGGGGTAGGGAAATCACCACAGGCCTCCCTGGACCAACAAGAAACACTTATAGGGGCCTCCCTGCCAATGGCTGTATCTGTTCACTGCCCTGGGGACCAAACCTGCCTGCCAACTGAAGACATGCCTGCAGGCCCATCTTCCAGCTTATCCTCCTAAACATGTGCCCTTCCTGGCCAGCACTTGTAACTGGCCCCACTGAGGGGTTGCCTCCATTGATCTGGAGGTCAGGGCAGTGCTGTTGAGATGTGGCACTGGATTGTTTCTCCAAACCCTCCCGCCCTCAGACACAGACATGATGGGGTGACCCCCTTGATCATCCCTCCTAAGGGTCTGGCACCCTTTGGGCGAGCAGTCCCACCCAGGACCTGGAACGCTTCAGCTGTTGTGTTGAGGGTGGGCATCCAGACTCCTGGTGGGCACTTCCTAAGCTATCCCAGCTCCCATTGCTATCCCACGGTGCATGACTTGATGTATCAGTCCACCTCCAAATCTACAGCAAATGTCCGTTCAGGGCTGTGCTGGGACCTGTGAGTTACCTCCCTCAGGGACAAACAACTTTGGTTTCCCCTCTGCAAAAAATAGAGCTGGTCTGTGTGTCTGGCCCTTCAGCCTCAGCATCTGCTGCACTGAAGTGCTCTGTGGGTATGTTTGCATGGGAACGTGCAGGGACTTGCAAGGAAAGGGGCGATTATCTGCCTGGAACGGCGGCAGCGTTTTCCCCAACAAGCGTGAGCGTGTGCTGGGGGCGGGGAGGAGCCAGCCCTGTGTAGGGATCGGCTCCCTGTGCTGTGTCTGTACTGCAACCACCCTGACCAGTGCTGGTGGTAACCCTCCCTCAGCTGCTCCAGTGAGTCAGGGTCATTCCTGCGGACCTGCAAACCACCCTACAGGGATCGTCCATGGGGTATCGAGGGGGGTGCTGTTTCGAGGGGGATATCTGGGTTGCATCTGTCATCTCCTTGGAATCCTCCAAGGGGCAGATCCAAGTGTGACTCCATCTCTCCCTTTCCAGTGGACTCTCCCAGTGGTAATCAAATCCCCTGAATTGCAAACCCAATTCTCATTCTGATACTCACCCTTTACACCTAACACAGATTTGCACTGGGATTTCACTAGACCAGCTCCAGGTTGTCCTTGCCTGAGTTCCAACAGGAGTCCACTGATGAGTAGATTTGACTCAGGCCACCCATCATACTTAATTTTGGGAATAGAGGCTATGCTGGTCCTCTGGTCTCTCCTACACTCAGTGCTCCCTCAAGTCATCTTTGTGAGGCTGAATGATGGGTAGTCCATGCCCTTAGCCCGTGGAGCTCATGCTGAGTCAGGTCCCCCGCTCCACAAGGCTGTTGTGTGGGACAGATCAAACACAATGGATGGCTAAGAGTGAAGTACTTCAGATTGTTGGCAGTGTTGCACTGGAATCCAAGTGTCTTTGGGCCCTTTGTGGGGTAATGTCGACTGCTGTGGCGTGCTCCCCTTGTTGGCTTCTCTCCAAGGATGATGCACACCGATTCCTACAGGGCAATGCTGACAGATCCCTTGCCCCTTTAAAAGAGATGAAGTCATCTGCCTCCGAAGCCATCTGGCACCAGGACAGAGTCAGAAGCTCAGTGCAACAGAAGGCTGGGATGTCAGCCCGCGGAGGGGATGTCATCGCTCTACAGACAGATGGGACCGTGATGGGATGGGGCGAGATGCTGTGCAAGGCCCCAGGAGGAAGGTTCGGTGTTGCAGGGAAGGCGGTGAAGACCCGCGGGCAGAGACCTGGGGTGTGCCATGGGACGACTTCCATTGTCTGTGCCGAGCAGAGCCCCACTGGGATTTGGGAGCTGTGCATTGTCCTGGGAAGACAACGGGCTGTACCACAGCTCTCGTCATGGGATGAGCTATCGAGTCAGCGTGTCTCCTCCTCCCCCTCGTCCGTGTGCGCAGAGCAGGCATTAGCTCATCCCGAGCCAATGGTCCTGCGCCGGATGGCTGATCTCATCCTGGCGGGGCTGGCGGTGACTGAATCCGGAGCCGCGTGTGACTGCGCTCTCCGCGGGGTGGCCGTCGGGGCGGTGTGGGGAGTGGAGTCACCACGGCCCTGCAAGGCATGGGGAAGTGATCTCAAGCAAAACTGCCCACCAGACTTGAGTGGGTGGTGGGGGAAGAGGCAAAGTCCTTGCCAGCATGCCAAGGGAACAGCCTCTCGCTTCCAGATCTGGCAGGAGGTTTCTCTCTCAGTTTCTGAGGTAGCATCACTGACCGTTCCCAGGATGCCTCTTTTATCACAGACTCCTTAATCCTTCTAGCTTAATTAGTGCAGGAGCTGGCCTCTTCACAGGATTTTGCTGGGTCATGCTATTGTCCATTAGGAATGTGCCAGGCCACCAAAAGTCTTTCTGAGGTTGCTGCACTAGACCCCCTCCTCCCCAATGTGCACTGCAAGGCGTGGTGGCTTCCAGCCAAAGCAGGGACCCAGTAAGTCCCTCCTCGTGACCCAGTTTCTCAGGAAGGAGCTGGGGCTGTGATGGGCTGGATTAACACAGACATGTCTCTCCATTGACCTGGCTGCAAAACTGAGCTTCAGCTTGGTGTTTGTGTAGAAGGAAGAGATAGCAGGGGTGGCAGTGAAGAATGATGGAGGGGACAACACAGAAATAGGTTGGGTCTGTACTAGGACAGGGGGAAAGAGGACAACAAGTTAATTTGTCTAAAGGGTAGAGCAAGGATGAGAGGTTAAATCACAACCCCATAAGTTCAGGTGTCTATCTGGGGAGAATGAAGCATTCCCAGAAGATGACTGTCTCCCCTCACTGATGCCACACAACCAGCTTGGACTGGATGTTTAACTTTTAGTCCAGTGCACTGGATGGCGTGTTAGGGATTGCACAGGCACTGGGAGATCAGTCACAGGCAGAGCAGGGTCTGCCTGTGCTCTTGCTTCACTCAGAGGGCTCCAGTTTGCCCGGCTCGAGCAGAAACCCTTTCAAAGTGCAGGTTAATTTTCAAGTGGGGAAATAACTTGTGTTTGTTCTGGTCTGGCCTGAAAAATCATGGACCACAAACTCTTTTTCCCTAGGAAAGACCACTTCTCTACTGCTTTGTCTTTGAGAAAAAAGTCATGTTCTACTCCAGCCCAGATCCTTTGTACTCTCTTCTCCTTTGCACTGCAGTGTGTAAATGTTTATCTGTTAATCTGTTAACCCTCAGTCCCAGATTTCTCTGCTCCCCTTTCAGATCCTCACTGTTTACCACTTCTCCCTTGGCTTCGTGCTGAGACCTGACGTCCAGTCTTGCCTGGCAGAGAAACCAGCCTGGAAGTTCCTTGCTCCAAGGGCATTATAAAGAGGCGCCATTGTGCAACGGAGCCTTGTACCAGGAGTACAATCCATGTGATGATTATCTCGATACCATCCTCACTGAACCAGGGAAGCCTGAGCCAAGAGAAAAATTTAGAGCTAAACAGCTTTTGTTTACAGGAAGCCAGAGCACAGTGTCTGGGCTTGTACCAGTGTAGCAGGAGATGTTTCTATTGTCTCAGACTGCAAAATATTGATGGATGGTGTGTCCCTGAGATTTCCCAGGGATGTTGTAGGAGCAATTTCCCTAATTTCTGAAGCATCTTGTATTGCAGCCCAAGGGGGATGTTTCCTTTGGCTGACTGGACAACTAAGCAAGGGTCATCAGCTTTATTGACTGTTAGGTTTGGCCGTGGTCACCACAGGCTTTGCGACCTCTGCAGCACTCTGTGTATTGGGACAGAAAAAAGCCAGTCTCAGGCATGTTGTGAAGGGCAGTGGCCACCAAGGGACACAGTACCAGCAGCCCAATCACTGTGAATTTGTACAACCGAACAAATCTACTGTCAAAACTCCCACTGATACCTCACAGGGTAGCAAAGGAGAGGAGACAAACTTCTCTCCCAACAGTGAAGCTACTTTCCAGGAGGTGTTGTTTTCCATCTGGGTTTACAAAACAATGGTCCTACAGGCAAAAAGCTGGTGGACTGCTCTGCAGAAAGGAGCAAAGAGCCTCATCTCCAGGCTTGTCCTGCCCTGGGACAAGGCAACAAACAACTGAGAGAGAAAATCAAAATGCCTGACTGCTCTCCAGATGTGAGGAAGGGCTTGCCCACATCTGGCAGGGAGTGTTTCACAATGGGAACAGCTTTCCTCAGCCCTCAGCACACAGCTGAGGGTGGCTGTTGCACCCACAAACAGGATGGTCCAGTTCCTGTGGAGGCAGAAGATCTGTTTGGGCAGTTCGATGAGGCAGAGAACGTTTACCAAGACCTTTTTGTGTCAGGAAATGTGTTTTGATGAAAAAAAGGAAGAAGTTAAAAATAAATTGAAAAAAATGAGGTGAAAAATGAGAGAAATGCAGATTGCAGAGGCGTATCCCCAACCCAAACAGCAAATCCTACTGCTGAGGGCATCCCACCTAGCTGGGACAGTCTGTTTGGGATTCACTGGTGACCCACTGCCTGCTTTGAAGTGAGCCACATTTGGTAACAGCCCATGGAGCTACAGGTTTGCCCATCATTGAAGCACTTTGTCTAAGCATTCTGAGAGGTTTACCTTTGACTTGTGCTGCTCTGATCTTTATCAGTCCCGGGCCTCTTCCCATCGTTTCTGGAATGGGTGAATAAGAATGTCTGTAGGGCTGACAGTCTTCTTGGTACAAAACTTGTGATAGGAGCAGGAGAGGCAGGGCCCCTGAGGTGTTGACCTGGGCCCATGACATCCCCCAGATGTCTGTCATCTCCCAGTGTCTGCATCCTCCCAGGGAGGCAGGGGGATCTGTTAAGCTCCTTTTCGCTGGTGGAGAGGCTGAGGCAGGGAATTGTTCAGCCATACTTAAAAATATTTTAAGCCAAACAGGGATTAGATGGGTGAGAAGGAGCAGAGAAGGGGCCTGAAGACTTGGAGGTTTGGTGGGGCCAGAAGGTACAGGCTAATGAAGGGCTGCCTTGGAATGTGAGCCTGTCCAACCTCCTTTGCAGAGGTAAAGCCTCTGTTTTGCCATGGCTGGTGAAGGTGCTTACCAGCACCCTGTCCAGCAGATCCTTCCCCAGTGAGCTGGGCGTAAGAACTCAACCGCTTGAGATGAAGGCTGGATACGCTGGTGGATAGCAAAGACAACATCTCTTCAGCATTCCCTCTAAACACAGCTTTCCTGGTGCGCCTCGAACCTGTGGAAGTGAAGCTGGTGTGCAGTGAGGCCATGCATGGGAAGGGGGAGGCAGCTCTTCTTTGCCTGCAACATGAGCCAACATGGCCCTGAGAGCTGCCAGGGGTTTGCTCACGATGCTGACTCAGCCCCAGGGTGGTGGTACCCTCTGAGTGCCCCCAGAAAGGAGGTTTCTTCATTTTCTGCTGTGGCTGGGCTCTCCACCATCATTGTTGGGTTGGGGCTTTTGCTCTGAAGCAGCTCTCAGTCTCCACCCTTCCCTCCTCCCCCTCATCTGTGCAGTTCAGGGATAGCATGAGCAAGAGGAAGGGGCAACCTTCTTTAGAATAAATATGAGAGGCAGTCTGCCAGAAAGATAAGCAGAAAAAGGGCTGGGTGGGAGGTGTGGAGAACCCCTAAAGCTGGGGGGCTTTGCATTAATTATCATATTAAAAGCAAAAATACCCATCTCCATTTTCATGCGCGTTCACTTTAAAAAGAAATAAAAATCCTGCTTAATTGCTCCACTTAATTCATTAAAGGATTAAGGCAAAGACTAAAGGAAAAAAGTGAAGTATGATGATGGGTGGTTCTGGCATCCTGCTCCAAACCGTCCGCCAAGGCGCGGACGTGACTCCTGCGCCCGGCGCTCCTGCTCTGTTCCCAGCAGAGCAGGTGAACCCTTGTGCCCAGGAGCTTGAGCAACCCTGACCACTGGGACCGGTGGGTCTCAGTGACACAGCCCCAGGCGCTCTTCCTTGCTCAGCAGGTGCAAATCCCCCCCACCGAGTCCTTTGCAGGAGGCTTTGCAGAGACCTCAGCACACTCTTCAACCTGTTTGCTAGGCTGCACATCTGACCTGTTAACCATACCTGGTACCGACCTATGCCATAACCCAGGAGTTCCTTTCTTTTTCCTTTTTTTAATAACAGAGTTGAAATGGTGCAGCAGGAGGCAATGTTGATCTTTTGCAAGATGTCCTCTGGAATCATTTGCATTGAGCTTTAAAAGTAAACCTGGGAGGCTGGTTTATTTCTCAGGCCCATTTTCATTTGAGCTCCCAGAGTTCGGAGGTCACGTTGATGAATGCCATGCTGATGTGGGTCTGCCTGCATCTCCTTCGGGCAGGGGTTGTGCTGGCAGAGAAAGGGTATGGGGAAAAGGGGCAGGTGGGAGTTTGCTGACAGACCCGATCAAGGGGAGGGGAGTGGCTGGCTGGACGTTAAGGTTAGGTTTAAGTTTAAGGTTAAGGGCAGGAGAGGGGATTGCCCATCACTTCTCTGAGAGCACTTTGGTGTGACCAAAGCCAGGCTGGAGTGCTGGTTTTGGAGCAGAAGGATGATAAGGGTGAGTCCACATCAGTGGGTCTAGCTGTGCTGAGGAGTGAAGTGCTGCCACGGGCAAGGGGTGTGGGTGATCTCACAGGGCAAAGAGAAATAATGGAGCTCTGCAGCCGGAGCATGTCTGTGAAACCACCTTTGAGCTATTACCTTTTCCTGGGGAAGGCTGGTGGCTAAGGACTGTTTGTGGGGTTGCTGCTGTAAGGCCCCTGAAATCAGATCCTCCCTTCTCGAGCATTTTATTCACCAAGAAGTTGAAGGTTACCTTCTGCCCTGATACTCACAGCTCGGCAAAGGGTTTGGTTGCATGAGGAGGCCAGGACAGTGGGCATTGCCTTCCCAAATCAAGCTCCTGCAGGGCCTGAGGTCACCGTTCCAACACTGCCTCTTCCCAGCTGCCAGCATGCCCCGAGCCAAGATGGGCTGGGGAGGGGGAGTGAGGTATTGCAACCTGTTCCCTCCAGCAAGGGCTGGGAACACATGGCTCCTGGGCACAGTGGGAGCTATTGGGATGGAAGCCAGGGTTTGGCCTGAAAGGGGAGCGGAGCATCTTCCACTCTGGGGTGCCCTCAGATCAGTGTGCAACACCTGGAACAGCTGGCTGGGCTCAGGCAAGGCTGAGCACCTGGGCAGGGCTCAGCCCCTCTGCAGAGCATCCCAGGTTCAGCTGATCAGCCCGGCTTTCTCTCCTTCCTTCCCGTGGTTATCCCTCTTCGATCCTATCGCTGACCGCAGGTCGTAGCAGGTGCCTCACAAAAAAGCCAAATTGGAGCTACAGATTTGTGTGTGTGTGAGGGGGAAACGGCAAATCATCCATGAAACAATGTCCCTTTTCAGAGCCTTGGCTCCTGGCAGGAATAATCTGTCCTCCCTGGGCCGCTCAGCCTGGCAGCAGGTCTGCCTAATCCTCCCCAAGTCGTGACAAATCTGTGGATTGCTCAGCTGTGGGGTGACAAGAGGTGCTTCTGCAGCCTCCTAGGGAGCTCCTCTTGGGGGCTTGTTGCAGCTCTGGAGAAGGCTGGGAGGAACGGGCAGGTGGTGTGTTTGCATGGGCAGGCACATCTGGGCAGGCAGCAGGAGGGTTGGGGGCAGGCAGGCTTGGAGGGTTGGGCTGTGCTCTGCTCTCAGGACAAGCCCCCATGGGGAATGCTGAGGGTTGGTCTGGGGTGGGGATCAGAGACCAATAAGGAATCAATCTCAATGGCCATCCATTGCTGTGTGACTGCTTGTTTGTGGGTCACTCCAGAGCTGGAATCAAGGCAGAGACCCTGACCCTGGTGTGCTGCAGCAGCTGGATGCCCCAGTATGCCCTGGACACATCTGTTGTCTGCAGAATGGCTGCCCTCGCCCATAGTGAAAAATAAGGGCTGTTCAAAGTTGTCAGTGACTGAATAATTCTGTTTCCCCCAAGGAGAGGAAGAGACAACAGGCTCATGCTCTCTGGAGCTGTTTGCAAATAGTGCTGCTCAGATTACGGGTGGGTGTGTGCACAGAGATATAATTTCAGGGGTTTTCAGCAATGCATGCTCACTGGGGACTTCTTTTTGCAAGGGAATCTTGTGCTGTTTTGGATCTAATACCCATTGTTTGAAATGCCCTCCCCTACCAACTTTTATCTGTCTCCGCCATCGCAAATATCGTTTCATTTTATCTTTCACAAATGGGCCCTGGAATGAAGGCTGTGGGCTGTCTCGTACCCCAGACTGGGGAATTCAGATTTTATTTGCAACATGCCAGGGAATTTTATTTTCCAGTAACGACTTGTGCTGTAATTGTGAATTTCCTCTTACAACAGAGATCTACCTCCCCACTTCCCTGATGAGCGCTTGCTTTGGAAAGAGAGGCTGGAGCACTGCTGGTGTTTTTCGGTGGGTTTTCTACTGTACCCTTGAAATTCTCAGAGTTTTAGCAAAGCTGGTATAGGACAGGGATTTGGACACCTTTTGATGCGTAATACCTTGAGCGGGAGAGGCAGGAAGGGTCGTTGCAGCTAGACCTGCCCTAGAGGTAGGATGGAGGGAAGGAGAGTCCCGTCTTACCACCTCCACCTTCCCTCCTCAGCTCGTGTTTTCCTCTTCCTTTGCCTCTTCTCAGCATGCTCTGACCCACAGCCTGGCCCTGTGTCACTTCCAGCTGATCTGGATCAAAGCCAAGCTCACACCTACAGGGTGTGAGGGCACTTCCCAGTCACCTGCCCTGCACCTGCCCAGCCTGGCTCGTGCCTGCCAGTGTCGGCTGCAATTAGGATGGGAGAGGAGTCTTTGCTCAGCCTGCTCCTACCAGACCCCAGGGTGAGGAGAGCTGGAGTTTAAAGGCAGCGAGATAGGGCCGGGGAGGGGATCAAAGGCATCCTGCCTGCCTACAGCAGCAGCTGGTGATGCAAAGCGTGGGGCTGTGCCCTCCAAGGCGATGCTCAGACCTGCACGTGGGGCACAGCTCACCCCGCCAGCCTCGCTCAGTGCCACCCGACCACAGCCCTGGCTCCAGACCTGCTGCTTCCCAGCAGGGAAAGCTCCGGGCTATGCCGAGCACAGACATCCCTTTGCCACGAACCCCTTCTCCTGCATGGGGGCCCACAGAGAGGTAGCTGTGATCCCTGGCATCGGGGGTCTCTTTGGTCCCTCCTGGGGGTACACACAGCACCCCGGTGTGCTGCTTCCAGGGGCAGAGCTGCACAAATTGCATTGCCATTAAAATGCAGGTTGCCCTGCCTGGCAGGCGTGGAGCAGCCTCTGTTCCCACGGACTCATTTACCTGCTTGGAAGTGGAAAGTGTTCAGTACCTGGCGGGCTCTGCTGAACTAATTAATTTATTTAATAACGATTCTTAGCTGCTCTCCAGGCCTAGCTGCTTTGCATCCCAAAGGGTGATGATTTTTTTTTTTTTCAAAGAAATTCCCAATGGGGATGTGCCTGGTGTATTTATATAGATAGATATTACTGTTTTGTTGTTCTCCATTTGGACAGCATCTTGCACAATAGGGCTCTGGCTCCATCCCCCTGCTCTGACAATGCTGTTTTCATATACATAAGCACTGCTACCACTCTGGGGACACTGCTCTGGGAATGCTGTGGGCTCTGCCCTGTGGAACAGTAAGTCCCAGGGCTTCATGAGCCACAGGAGCTGCAGCTTGAGCTAATGATCCAGCATGATTAACCTGAAATCTTTTGAGGACTGCAGTCACTAGAGGGAGACAGGGGAACCCCCTCTGCTATCGTGGGTGTGGGTGATTCATGGCACCCCGTTCCCCTTCCTCTGCAGTCCCCGGGGGAAAATCCAGCTGGCTCGGAGGGGTGCAGGAGGACACCCTGCCAGCTTTCCATCATGACTTGTCGTCTCAGCATTGGTGCTCCCAGCCAACACCTTCCCCTTGGAAGTAGGGACAGGCTGTGCCCTGAACTAAGGACGCACATTTCCTAGCAGGAATTAGGAAAGCCTTGTTACCTTACCGGGAATCTCTGCCCATTTTCCTGCTGCCCCTGGCAAAACTGTTGGGACAGTTGACTCGAGGGAGTTTGTGTCTTGTTGCAACACAACATGGAAACACTGATCAAGGCTGCCTTGCCTTCAGGGACGAGCAAGAAAACATGGGTGTGGGAAAAAGTGTGTTACCCTGTAGGGCAAGTGCGAGGCATGCCACTGGGATTACCCAAAGCAGTGTCCGTGGAGCCATCCGGGTGCTGGGGACATTGGCTCACTGCTGGGACACGGGTACTGCCCCTGGGACTGAGGAATTCAAGGTAAACAGAAACAGCCATGGGTGGGTTTCCCAGAGCCTGGCAGTGCCACTGTCTGGCATGAGAATCTGACTCCACAGTGGAGTTCAGCAAGATGCCCCTGGCATTGTCCAGCCGAAACCTCGGGTGAGCATCCTGTTCACATGGAGGCTTCTGTGGGTAGATCCTGTCCTGAAAATAAAGGAAAAACTCCCAGCACTGTGGCTGGATGAGGATCTTTGCCACTTGAGCTCGGACAGGGCTGGGATGTAAGTAATGTAGCCCCATCGGCATGATGAGGAGCCCAGGACTCCCTGGACAGACTCGCTCACCTGACACCATTCCGTGAGCCTTCTCACTGCTCTGCTCAGCTTTTCTCTCCTCGTTGCCCTGAGACAGACGTGGGTGTTTCTGTGACTTACACCCCCGGTTTGTGCCCCGGCGGGTTGCTCTCCACCTCCGTTCCCAATTCCTGCCCCAAATGGCATTTTTCTGTGCCGGTGAGTCACAGGCTGTACTGTTGCAATACTCACCTTGCCGCGACCTCGGTGGGAGCCCTGTCCCTGCATGCAGGAGCTCATTCGGGGCGCAGTGATTCAGCTCGGATCAGAGGGCTTGCGCCTCTGCCCTGCGCCCAGCTGTGTGTATCCAAGAAAGCATTTCTGCCTGCTGGGGAGTGAATCATCCAGGAGTGGCTTACCCAGCCCTGCCTGCTGCGAGCAGGAAGGGGAATGCAAGGAGAGGAGAAGGGGAGTGTGGCTGGAGATTCACTGGCAGGGGCACTTTCCTCCTGCACTTGGGACTGAGGCCACTTTTCAATGCAATGCTCAGGTTTTGGGTTGCAGAGGAAGAAGACTCAAGTCTTTATGACTTGAGATGGAGATGGAGCACTTGGCTGCTCTTGAACAGGCTCACAGGGCACTCCAGCAGTGTCCCTGCTGGAGCAGAGAGCAGCCGAGCCTGCCCTGTGCTGCCTCCATGGGCTGCAGCTTGTCTCCAGCCCAGTGGCTTGTTCTCTGCTGATGCTTCAGGCAGGCTGGGACATGGCCACCTCACAGGGGACGTCTGCTTTGTCATGGGCTGAGCTGATGCTGGGCTGACCTCCCTGCCAATTCCCACAGCCGCTCGCTGGAGCTGGAGGCTGGGGATTTTCCAAGTGGGGAAGCTGGTACAGAGCCATCCTGCCTGCCCAGCTGTCATCTCCCACAGGCAGTGCATGGCATTTTGAGTGGATGGAGCAGGCTCTCATTGTGCTCTTTCTGTTGTGCTGTTTCATTTGCTGTGGTCTGCATTTGCTGTACACTGGCCCAGAGCAGTTAAGAGCATCTAATTTAAGAATAAATACAAGTTGTGGCAATGACACGAGTTGTAAAGGAAAGCCACTTGGTGAGTCTCTCTCTTTGACCTGTCTGGTTTTGGTGTACTCTCTAGCAGGCTGAGCATTACTCACTTGGAGCAAAATCCTTCTTGCAGTACCAGGTCTGGGAAGACGGGAGTTGGGAGCTGAGGATAAGTCTGCTGTGGGCTCCCCAAAAAGCTGATGTGATGGGTAAGCCTGGTGAGCATCTGTTTAGATGGGATTTGCAAAAGTATGTCCCTGTCAGGTCAGGTCAGATCAGCCTTATGGGCAGTCACTGAACAGCCTCCCGCACTCAGAGAAAGGGCAAGACCGACGCATGGACCCAGGTGTCAGGGACCACAGTCAGCCCACCTGTGGGTTTCCCCACGTGGAGCTGCTCCATGCCAGGCTGTGAGTCTGACTTGAATTTTCTAGTGAGAATATTGGCCGGGATTGTTGGGCCTTTCTGCTGGCTCCATTCAGTCTGCCCAAGGAGTTGTCTGGATAACAGCAGAGCTGTGTCTGATCTGGAAATGGGTCCTGAAGGGCAGAATTGATACACTTGCCTGTATGTCCCCACCCTGCCTCACATTAGACTCTGCTTGTTGCCTTCATTCTCCAGGTGCATCATGCCTTATCCCACCGAGCCAAGCAACCCTTATTTGGTACCAAGCAATGGGTTGTTCCCTCCTGGGCTTGGGAAGGGGGCTCCCAACCTCACCCTGGTGGTGTCACCATCCTTCAGGCACCTTCTTCATGCCATTACCACTGGCAGACACATGCACGTGCATGCAACTGGTGCTGAGGCATCCCAGGACAAGGGCTGCAAGGTGCTGTGGTAATTCACACGATCAGTAACTGCAGGGGATGAATCTCAGATACACATCTCTGGGGCAAGGCAAGAGACCTGCAGCTCACGCATTTCTGGCACGGGAGATCAAGAGTAAAATTGCAGCCCCATGAAAGTCAAATGATAAGCCTGACACTGATAGGTGTGGGGAGGGAATTTCCTGCAAACTGCTGACTATAAACATGGCCATTAGTGTTATTCTGAGAGGATCAGTGTGGGACAGGGCTATATGGAATAAATCAGGTGAAACCCAGAGCTGGTTCAACCCCCGTTACCGCAGCAAGGGCGATGGGAGCATGTGGGTAGGCTTTCCAAGGACATGCCACAGTGGTGGCCAGGATGGGGTCTGCAGTCTGCTGGTGGAACCTGGGATTAGGAAAGGAAGTGAGCAGGAGGCTGGGAGGTGGGTGGTGAGGAGCTTGGTCCTTCCCAGCACCCAAAACGGCTGGGCTGCAGCAGTGTGCAGCTTTGTGCCCCACACCGCTGGTGGAGAATGGGGGGTGGGAGGGAGGCATGTTGCTACAGTTCTGCCATTACCACATCCAAAATTATCGTTCGTATAAACAAGGCGAGCAAGCAAACCTCAGGACAAACCAGAACTCGTCTGGGGGGAGCGGGAAAAGGCAGGAGCCACAGGGAGGGGGAGTAGGGTTGTACTTGGGACTGCTCCTTCAGGCAGTAGGATCCTGCTGCTGCTGGGATTTAAATTGTGATTTAACCCACCTCACCCGGCCGTGCTGCTGGACACTCTTGCAACAGTCACACCACGTGTCTGAATTTCCCCTGGTGCAGTTTGGAAGGGGAAGATGTGGATGTGAAGGAGCAGGGGGTATCTGGGGAGAAGCTTCACTGTGCTGATGTAGGAACTTCTCCCTAGCCCCAGGCAAGTATCCAGCAGCAATTATCTCTGGTGGGTGCCACCCAGAGCGAAGCTATTGCTGGGTTTTATTTCCCGGACATCTATCAACCTGCCTGAAGAAAGCTCTGCTGTGAAGCCTGTGTCCCTCCTCTCACAGTGAGGGTTGTGCCTGGCTGACTTGCACTGAGATGGGTGCCAGCAAACTGTCTCTGCAGAGGGCACTGAGCAGGAAAGGGACCTTCTGCCAGGGCACCAGAGCACCCTGGACTGAGGTTTAAAGCCCAGGTTGATGTGTTGGTATAAATCATCTTCCCACTCAGCATCCCCACCTCTCCAGATTCTGGTGTGCCTTTTCTGTCTGTGGTTCTTGTAGGGAGGCTCTAGCTCCATGAGGCCCAGTGCTGCTCTAAAATACAAATGTCATGTGCCATCACTGCCCCACTTGGGCTGAGGGTGCAGATTTGCCACTGAAGTTTAGGAGAGGTCATCATGTATTAGGTGGCTTCTCACAGGGAATTAACCTAAGGGCTTACACACCAGGGCTCTGGAGGGGGTGCTTGTGCTTCAGGTGCCTGAGCTGACCCCTGGGGTAATTCTACCTTCTTGAGAGGCTTTCCCTGGGATCTGGAGAGCATCTTGTTTCAGTTGCATTTTCTTGCTGTTAGGTTTCTTTCTTAATGCAAAATAAGTAATCCTGGGGACATCCTGACCTGGGAATGAAAAGAGGACAAAGTCTGGGGTTTGCTCTCATGATAAATCAGGTATCCTACTGGAGTCACGTGCATCCTTGGAGCATGAAGTTATTCCTCACCACCAGTGTCCGAACTTGTTTTGTTTTTGGTAAGGAGGTAATGGCATCTTTATTGGGCATGTGTCTGTGCTGTGAACAGCTCGAATGTCCTGGGTATCAAATCAGAGGGGTAAAGTCCTTGAAATGAGGAATTTGAAGCACCAGAAGAGAAGGAATTGAGAAATAACCAGCTTCTTGACTTGTCATGTGAAACCCAGCCTTCTGGTTAGCTTCAGCACAAGTGTTGCAGAGATGTAGGCAGACAGATGGATGGCTGAGATCTAATGAATATTGGCCAAGACTGACATGGTTTTGTGTATGTGTATAAAGAGTGACTGTGAGCAGCCCTGATATGATTGTTGGGCAATAGTTTGCTGTTATGCAAATCACACAGATGTTGCACAACCAGGGAGGGGCAATTCTTCAGGTGTCCCAGTGCCTGAGCTGTGACTCTGCTCGGCTGAGTCCTGCTTGAACAATGCTGTGGAGGCACGAAGTGGGGGACATGGTGCTCCTTAGTGCCATGTCTTGTTCTGGGTGCAAGGGACCCATCCTGCTCCCTCTCTCTTTTGCAATGTTGTCACTGAATAACACAGAGCTGGTTGAGGTGCTTCTCTCTCTGTCCATCTGCCACCTCTTGTCCCTCCATTCAGCTTTGGTCAGAGCTGGGCAAGGGCACAGAAGCCATGGCTCTTGCACAGAGACACCATCACCAGACATAGGTCTGCTCTCAGATAAGCTTGGGGCCAAGTTTTTCATGAAGTTTTAAGTCTAGAGAACTTCATGCTTACAGCCCCAGGGTGCAAGGAGCCCAGGCTGGCTGCAGCTGGGAACACACCCCTTCAGGTCGATGCACTTCGGCTCTGCAGCTCGCTGCTGCTGGGGAGTCTGGCAGTGTGAGGTGTTCAGATGTGGATCAGCACTGGCTGATCCTTGGCCAGGCCCAGATTGCTATTTAATGTGCTCTTAATACTCCCTAAGCTGGTTATAGAGGAAATTCTACTTTCGACGCTACCGTGTGTGCTCCCTGCCAGTCCTTAGCACAGCTCATTGTAGTACCAGCTGCAGCAGCGTGCAGGATTCCCAAATGAACAGAAAATTATGGTGCTTAGCTTTGTTAGGCACATGGGGAGGATTTCCCTCTGCAAAAGCAGAATGTTGTGTTAATTGGAGAAATTATAAAGGGATTAGTAGGGAACGTACCTCTGTGGCACAAAGGGCAGCAGGGTGATGTGGCAAAGCGTGGTGGAGTTGGACTCCGTGGGCACCTGTGGAAGCTCCCTGGCCTGGGGTTCAGGCAAGCCTGGGCTGTCCAGAGCTGGGAGGGGGGAGAGCCAAGCCCCCTGGCCATGTACAGTTTTCTCTGTGCCCTCAGGAGTCCATCCCAGGGCAGATCAGCCTTTGCAGCCTCTGCACCGAGGAGAGCTGGGACCCATCAGGCATTGCTGTCTGTGACAAAACCATCAGGTGAGGGGAAGAGCCATCAGCCCACCACGTGTTTTGACTGAACCCCTGAGGGGCCTGATTCAGGGTGGCTTTAAAGCAGTAAATCCAAGGGTTCAAGGTAAACAGAAACAGCCTGCTGGACTGTGCTTCCCTCTGGGTGTGTAGATGTAGTTTCAGGGATGAAGCCGGTGCACTGTGGATCTGGCTGTGAGTCCTGGGAAGCAGGACATCCATCAGCGTAAGTGTCAAGGCTGGTGTATAGTGAAGGGCAGGTCCTAGCTCCCAAAAGCATGTGCCTTGAGCCAAAGCTTGCAGTGTTACAGGAGAGGAGGGCAGGCCAGGAGTCTCCCTGTGGCAGCAGGTGTTCCTGCTGGCCAGGCTCGGCTCCAAAGCCTTGGCCAAATGTGGCCCAGCATATCCCGCATAGTGTGCATGCATGGATATGAGCTCCACGGTGCACAGTGGGGACATTTGCTTCCTGGCTGCAGGATTGGAAATTCTTCTGCTCTTTGTTTTCTGGCAGAACGGGGGAATATGTGGATCCTCACATATCTGATATCTCTGATTTATCTCCTTCCCCTACATGCCTGAAATCATTAAGGACAGAGAGAAGCCTGAGTGCCAGCAGCACTGAAAGGGCCCTCTGTATTACTTTGTGGTTTATAATTTCCAAAGTGCTGCTGTCCAAAATTGCCAGAGGACAGAATGGCCGGAGGAAACACGGAAACAACAACAGCTCGGACGCAGCTTGCTCTTGGTTATGCAGGAATGGACAGAATAAAGGCAATGGGAGCGCAGGTTTTCAGCAGGCATGTGAGCACCAGATGGACAAATACCCTGTGAACTCCTGACGTGGATGTGCCTGGCCAAAGCCTCTTTCTGATGTGGATTTGTGCATGTACGGGCTGCGTAAACAGAGGGTAAAGTGGCCACAAGTTGTGGTGTTACGCAGAGGAGTCAGCCTTTCTGAGTGTGCTTTTATTCTTAAGGAGACATGTGGACCTGTGTGAGGCTCAGGAGAAAGTAAACTGAAGGTGAAGGAAGGTCTTTTCTCTGCCAGGGCCTTAGATGAGAGCCAATCCTGAAGGCAAGGTTAGTTCCAAGGGAAAGAACATAGACGTTTGGGTGTTTTTAGGACCAAGGGATTGTCTTCGAAGCTGGTTGGGCATCTTAGGCTAACCTAAGGTAGGTGGTGTAAATAAACCAAGTGACCTGGAGAATACACCAGGTCTTCACACCTCTGCTTTCTCTTCTGCTGGGCAGCTGGGATGCAGTGACTGGGGAAGGTCGGTGGGGAATGGTGCTGATCCAAGCAAATGACACCAGCAATAGAGAAAGCCGTGCCAAAGTTGCGCTTGTGCAGAAATGAGTGGTTTTAGGTCCAGGGGATAAACGCATGAGCACACACAGGTGTCAAAACATCTTCCTAAGGTGCTAAAGCAGCCGTTGATGCAGGATGTATTTATGTGGAAATACATCTCGAGGTAGTAAACACCAGTTTACACACTTCTCCATGTATGTGCACGGATGCCTTTCATGGCATAACATGAACATGGCTAAAGGGGAGGACTGCTAATCGAGATGAGAAGAGATATGGAAGCACATAAAAGACAGAGATTACACATTCTTGTACAGCCTTCAAAGATGAATTCATGCACTGGTATACAAATATGCAGGGTGGGGGGAAGAGATGTACCCAAACACATCAACAGGGAGTTATACCCACGGAGAGATGAGCAGTCCCCCTCTCTTTTTGGATGTACATTTAATACCTTTGTGATGATAATTAAAGCCCCATTTGGGTGTTGCATCTCGTGATTTACTGCGGTGTTATAAATCTTTCAGCAGTTTGAAATCTGCAGGGAACAAAGGTAGTGCAAAGGTTTGGAAAAGAAACAAAGAGAAGGAACTGCACCACGTTCAGCACAGGGTACCCTGGGCTATCCGGAAAGAGTGGCTGATAGGCAGGGAGAGTAGGAGGTCCCACAGGGCTTTCCAGAGGTTTCCTCCTGCTTTTCCAGGAGGCCAAAAGGAGTTGCCAGTGGACCCCAGTTCCTCCCACCAAAGTACTTCACCTGTCTGTCTGGCTGTTGCACTCATGGAAGGGGATCTGGGTCAGACTGATCCTCTCCGAAGGGTCAGACCTTTTCCAGTGGCTCCATATCCTCCTAAAGAGCTTGAAGATGGGAGGGATGAAGGTGGGCTGGGAAAGCCACATGTGCTGTCGGAAGCTGAGGGTGGAGATGGGCAGAAAGTAGGCAGAAGATGGGTAGGGGTGTTTTTTGGGGCAGAAGTGGAGAGGGAAATGGAGCCAGTGAGGGATATGCCAGTGAGTGACAGAAATAGAGCAAAAATAATTAGATGAGATGTATGAAATGGGTGACTGTGGCAAGAGGCTCTGGAATGTAGAATTAAAATGGCAAATGTGGTACAGAGTCTGGAAGAAAGGAAGAGCCAGAGGTTTGAGGACTGGATGGAGACACAGAGAGGAGAGGAAAAAAAGATGTCACAGGGATATGGAGAAGAAAGACAAGATCTCTCTCTAAAAGGGTGTGCATGTGTAAGAGGCAGCTGGGCCAAGGCCACTGCCCCACAGAGCATCCCTGCTGCAGAGGGTGCACCCCGATGAGGAAGGGGCCTTGAGGAGTGATCCCTTCCCGACCAATCTGAGCCTCTGACCTGCTGGCAGTGGGAGCATTGCAATGGGTGACTGCAGACATGCACAAACCACATCTCTCCCCTACCCTCTCCATGACCTTGGCAGGGTGCTCTCACTCATTGCTTCCAGGAGGTCAGCGGGCTGTGTCAGCAAGGAAAAGCTTGAGGGCTCAGTCAAAGTAGAGTTGTGGCTGCAGCTTGATTGACGGAGGCTGAGAGACCATTCTAAGACCTGGATGGTTCCAAAGTTTCAAAGACAGGATTTATAGCTCCTTTTTGGAAACCACAGCTGGGAGGAACGGGGTTAGGGGCAGGATGGGGCTCAGAAATTAAAGCAGTGCATGGTGAGCCAGGAAGATCAGTCTGTGCATTGCTGGCCTCCTCCCAAAGGGCTGAGAAGGGACATCTTGAGGCCTGTTGGCTTCACAAGAGACATGATGCCCCAGTGTGGTGCCCCAACGTGGTGCTGTTACCTGAGCCTGCAAAGGAAGTCCCTCAGCAAGAAAGAAGAGGTGACTGGGGCAATACCTGGGGTGCAGAACAGCACCCAGCTCTGTGGATGATGGCCAGGCTGCCCTGCCTCCACAAGGGCAGGGAAATGGGGAAAGGACAGTTGCAGGGATGGGACTGTTGCAGGGATACATGATCTGCCTCTAGCCCAGCAACATCCACCACATCACATGTGCCAACCCAGCCCTTGTCAGACAGAGCACTTGCTTATGCCACCGTCTTTGAGGTTTGTTTTGCTGCTCTGACACTGAACTGGTTTTCTTCTAGTCTTTGGACAGCTTGTCTGATGTCCAGTTGGTATTTGATGGCAGACTGGCTCTGATAGCAGTCACGGTGGTGACAGCTGTCCTGACCACTTCTGCCAAGAAATCAAAGCTGAAGAATGTGGACGTGGAGGTGTTGGTGGGACTGAGGGGTGGAAAGGCACAACAGACCATCTGCAGAGAGCACGGGGTGGTCTGTGCAGGTGACAGCGAACACCACGATTTGCCCGGTGGTGATGGTGATTTCTGGCTTCCTTTCTGGGATGAGATCATTCCTTGGCTTCCCACCAAGAAATCAGCACTCCCTCCCGCAAACGGTTCAACCCTGCTGAGGGCATCTGTGCTGATTATTGCCATAGATGAGTCTCCAAGAACGCCAAGGGGCTGATTCTTCAGAGAATCGGAGCCTGGCCACGTGTGGGTGGACGAGGGAGTAAATAGAAGGATGAAGAACTTGGTCAATCAATGCCTCCCTGTGCTAGAACCGCTCTTGTCTTCATCAGAGTCAGGAGAAACGTGAAGCACTGGAAATGAGCAACATGAGCAAAACTGGAAATGAGTACAAGTCAGTGTGAGGTTTTGAATTTTTTTTTTTCAATGATCACCTGTGTGATCATCATTTCACCACTTCCAAAGCAGCATGTGGCTTAATTCTGAGTTCTGCAAGGAAGAAAAATTTGTTGCTAGGCTACCCTAAATAATCCACAAGAAATCCACCCATCTCTTCTTTGGTAGCTCAGGGTCAAACTAGAAGTACCTAGATAAGAGCTGAACCCTGCAGCTAATCCCATTCCTGGGGTGCCTGCTGGACTCAGTTTTCCAGCTGAGACCCTTCAATCTGTGCCCATGTTTTTCAACATTGGTCCTCTGCAGATCTCTAGGAAGAAGTAGTAGGCAGGGTTTTGCTAGGAAAATGTCCTGAGAGATCAGTGCCTGCTGTTTCCCAGCACCTGAGACTGAGAAGGGGAAGGAGAGACTGATGGGGCCAGCAGAAGGAAGGCTGATATTCCCTGTGGGTGAGCAAGGGGCTTGCCAAGGAGGTGGGGAGCAGAGCCTCCTGTTTAGCTCTGGGGTAAGGTTGACTTCCCTCCAGAGAGGTGGGGGTAGTGCTGGGGTGGCTACTGGCTGTGGCATGTCCTGGTGATTTAGATCTGGAGATATGGGGGAGGTTTCTCTGGCTCCCGGAAACCCCAACAGTGAGAGGCAGAAAATCCCTTCCAGCATTTCCTGGGAAGTCTTGCGGCCTCCAGAGAAGACAGGCTGCAAAATGGGCAGGAGAGAGGGGTGTCCTACCCCACAGAGCCTGGGGCACTCAGAAAAGCTCTCCAGCCCTCTGTGGAGAGCAGCCTGGGGGCAGCTGGCTCGGTGGGGTAGGAGAGAGGCAGGGAGAGGGTGTGCAGAGCAGGACATGGGGTTTGGTCAGCAACAGGGTTTGAGTGGATGATTCACAGACAGAGGCACCCGCAGGGTTGTCACTTGGGTTAATAAGCCCAGCTCCTGTTCTCTGTGGGACTGGTGGAGATGCCCGTGGGGTGCTGTGGGGCTGGAGGGGGCCTGGGAAGAGCCACAACCACCTGGACTCAGCTTTACTCTGGTGTAACTGACTGGGATGGAAGGAGCTGTGCAAGGATAAGCTGAGCCCGGGGAGAGGCAAGAGAGAGAACAAAACATGGAAGGAGAAGTAGGAACTTGTCAGATAACCCAAGAAACCCTGTTTGTGTGGGGGTGTGCACACGTGTGTGCGAAGCTCTGCTCTGCCATGTGGTCTCGGTTCTGTCTGAATGGAAGGGGAAGATCTTTGCTCTCTCACCTGGAAAGAAAGAGGAGACATTTACAAAGAAGCAACTGCAGGGTTGTCAAGGCAGGTTCATTCACTCTCTTTGCAGATCCTTTGGCACCCTCATAGAAGGAACCTTTTGCAGCAGGGGGCATGTCTCAACCCCGTCTTGTTTCCTCTGTCCCTGTGCCTGCCAAGCAGAGCCGATCCAATCCCTTACTGGCTCCTCCCTGGGTCCATTCACAAGCCTCCCCAGACGGGGCCGGATCAGGAAGCCAGGCCTCTCCCAGCTTTGGCAGTCCAAGGCTGGCCTTTCCCCAGCAATTCAACCATTCCTTCTCTCCCAAATGGAACGTGCCCCAACACCTTTGCCTTGAACTGAGTTGCATTCAGGAGCCTGGGTTTGCCCACACATGTTAAAGGTACGGCTGGAGGCGAAAAGCAGGGAAACCAACCACAGCTCCAGCATGGAGGAAAAGGGGAGACCTCAGCAGAGCCCTCAGCTCGGGGCTGTGGAAGAGGGGCTGGCTGCTGGAGCAGCAATGTGTACCCTGACATCCCATCACAGCTCCTTTCCAAGGGCGTTCTTCCTTTTCTAGCACTTGGTTTCTCAAGCCAGAATTGAGCATCCTTGGGGAGACGAACCATTCAGAGTAGGAGGGCTGGATCTGCCAGGGGGTCACTGCCACGGCACTGCAGCTGAAGGGTGGTGGTGGGGTTCTGGAGACAGTGGGAGAAGGGATGAGCACGGCGGGGTGGGCGCGCTGGGCTGAGCCCAGCAGTGCTGAGGCTGCGGGGGCTGCTTGGCTCTCTCTGGTGTTCTCCTCCCCGGAGGGCTTGCCCGTGTGGGCAGCAGCAGGGGCAGGGGTTTGCAGGTGTGAGCTGAGTGGGGAACACTTTCACCCTTGCCAGGTAGAGGCAGCCAAGGAGAGGAGGATGGTCTTCTCCTCCCTTCCTCTTTTGCTCTTTGCATGTGGAGGGGGATTATCTTCATGCTCCTTCCTGTCTGTCCTGCATGCCAAGATCTCCAGGAGAAGTGAGTTTCCATGGCCAGGGCTTGAAGTTTGCCGGCACTGGCTGGAAAACATCTGTATGGACAGGCCCTGTGTTATGGTTAATGTTCAAGGGATATGGGCATCTGCCTCTGAAGAGGAGCAAACCTCTGGAGCCCTCCAGATTTCCCCTCTGATTATTCCAGCGTGTTTCTTCCTGCCACAGATAGTTCATCCAATGCCAGCTGCCAGCCTAAGGAGAAGGATGCAAACAAGACAGGTTAAGTAGAACACTCCAGCATCCCACTTGGATGAGCAAGCTGTAAAGGAAAAGGAAATTATTCCTGTGGAACAAGGGTAAAGGCTCACCAAAGAGATGGCATGTGGGCAGCGCCCAGAGTAGGGAACAGTTCTTTGAAGGGCATGAAAATCTGCACCAGAGTGAAAACCTGGAACTGGCTCCCAAGTGGTGGGGAAATCATCTGATGGTAGATAAGGTAAGGATTTCATTAAAGACACCATGACCAGGAGGAAACAACAGGAATCCTACAGGATGAATCCTGCTGCTCAAGCCCAAGCAGACAGGGCATGACTGCAGGTGTGGTTAGTGCAGAAGAGCAGCAGGACTGGGTCAAACCAAAGGTCTGCCTTGACTCATCTCTGCTCTCAACAGGAGATTCTTCAGGGAGAGGGAGCAGAGCAAACAAGTGGTGATACTTGCCCCAGATATTAACCCAGCTTTCAGTCTGCATCCAGCTCAGGCACTTCTGAGCCAAAGCAGCTCTTCTGAGGACATCAGTGCTGGGGGGAAAAGAGCCTCCAGTTTCCAGGAGGATCATCATTTCATAGGAGGGACATGAACCATGTGACTGGTCAGCACTGGATGCTCAGTGTGGTGTTTTTACACTCCTCCTGACAGTGAGAAACACTGTGAGTGTCAGGTACAGCCCCCAGCCACCAAGGATTGTCCTGCTGGGCATGGTTGTGGTGCCGTGGCTGCCCTGGGCAGCTGCAGACAGACACCATCACACTGCAGTCAGGCCTGGCCTTGCACACAGGGAATTTCAGCCCCATTAGCTGATGGCAGCCAAGTCTCCAAAACCCAGGCAGTAAAGGTGATCAGAGAGGTGTTTGGACAAGAAATAACAAGAGACTTGTATAGTCTCCTAAATCCAAATGAAGCAGCGATCAAAAGGAAATATGAAATTAAGAAAAATGTAGGGAATGCACATAAAAATGTGTCCTGGGGCGAGTTGTTTCCCAGGAGTCAGAGGATCAGAGTTTCTTTGATTGGGAGCATAATACAGAGGCTGACAAAAAAATGGGCTTAATTGGGAAATGGCCATGGTTTATGTGGTAGGACATGAAATAGAAAGTAATGTAACTTCTCCATGGCCAGAAAGTGCATAGTCAGTCCCTGACACAAACAATTACCTGCCGTGCAATTACCTTGGCACCAGTGCATCAGACTGAGCCCAGCTCCTGTTAGACTTCAGCATCACTGTGTAGTGAAGTACTTGTCTGTGTGTCTGCATCCTCTCTCTGTCTGTCTTACAGCCATCCAGAGGAATGCCATGTCTGTGATTCTATGCCCCATCAAATCTAAGCTAAAACTAGCCAGTAGATTAAAAAATTAGAGGGAATGGTACTGAGACAGACAGACTGAGCTGCAAAACACAAAATTGTGGGATCACATAAGCCATGTGTCCTTTAGACTAAAATAGGGTCTGTGCTCCAGAAGGGTTGGGGGCAGGGAGGGCTCAGGCAACTCTGAGTGAGATGGGATGGTGTCGTGAATAAGTGGCTCAGGTCACTTAAAGAATCACTGGCAAAGGTATCAGCAAAATCAGGTTTTAATATAAATTTGTGACAGTGTGGCTTGACAGCATTTGATGACAAGGTCCACTCTATTTATTGCTGCATAGATAAAGCACAGAAAGGAAAATTGAACAGAATCTTCTTAATATGATTCACATAGAGACGAAGGATAGAACAGCGTAAGAATGAAAAGGGTGAGGAATACCCTCCCATTGGGTCACAAGGTTCAGAGGGGACCCCTCTTGCCAAACTTAGCCTCAGACTTGATCAACGGTTTTATATGTCTGAGGGATTTGGCAGCACTGATGGGATGGGATGGGATGGGATGGGATGGGATGGGATGGGATGGGATGGGATGGGATGGGGTGGGATAGCCAAGCGTGGTGGGGACACAGCCCCCAAAGGGACCAGGGCTCTGAGCTGCTCCGCTGCGAAGGGCAGTGCCCTGGACTGGCGGATGCGGGAGCGGGTTCCTCCTCCCGCCCGGTGCGCGGGCAGCCCCGGGACAACGTGCCCGCTCCGCTCGGCTCCGGCAGAGCCTCCCCGCAGCGCCAGGCTCCATCCTCCATCCCCGCAGCCATCGCTCCCCCCGCCGGCCGCTCCGCGCCGCTGCCGCCGGCCGGGGATGGGGGTCGGCCGGGGGAGGAGCAGGAGAAGGAGGAGCAGGAGGAGGAACACGCGCCTCTCGCAACTTCAGGGGGCAGAGGGATGCCCGCTTCCCTCCCCGCTTCATTCCAGGTCGGCTGCGGGGAGACGAGTTGCCCGAAGAGTTTTTCCCGGCGTTGTCTCTTCACTGGAGGTTGGGCGTGTTTTTACTGGATTTGTCCATCTTTGAAATATTTAAGAGATTATAAGACAAAAGAAGGTTCCACACTGGATATGGGTGGTTTGGAAGCTGCTCCAAAAGCCGGAGCAGGCAGAGGGGTCGAGGTGGTCGTGGCACAGGGACCTTCCCTGGGCCAGACCCATGATGAGATTCCCCCTCAGCAGCAATTCTGGGTGTGCTTGAACTGCTGTGAGAGAGACTTATCCACTGGGAATGATAACTCGATCAACCTCACCATCCTGGGTACCTGCACACGGGTTAAAGCCTCAGTTACTCAGTTACTGGAGTAGTCCTGGTGATCCCACAGTCACCTTTTTGTATCACCTGTATTTTCAATATTTAAGCCACAAACCTTAATGCAGTATTAATGCCACAGTCTGTTTCTTTTATAAAAGTAAAACTGAGGAAAACAGACAGCAAAGCGCTAATCTCTACAGGAATCTTGTCTTCCCCATCTTTCCATCTTTCAATGCAGGACAGAGCTCAGTGAGTAACTGCAGCAAACTGAACCACCTCTGCCTGCAGATGCACTGTAGCACTCGGATCAGACTGTGCTGGGTTTGGACCCAGATCTCACTCTGTTATTTTTCTGTTTCCTTTTTTTCAGGTTTGCAAACTGTGTCCTCAGTCAGCACTAACCACAGGGAGAATTTCCACTTGGAAATACAGGCGAGTTTCTTTGCTGCTGTGCAGGCAGGAGAAGGCTCAGTTTCAGCTGTAACAGGGAAAGGGCTGTTCTGTTCCACCCTTGCTGACCGTCTAGGTCTGAAAGCTCAAAGAGGCCAACTTATTCCTCCAGTCCTGGTGTAACCCCATGTATGGCATTTGCCCCAACGCAGTGAAATTCCAGCAACTTGATACTTCAGGCCGTGACCTTTGAGGGGTCAAGGGAGCCCCAGCTGCAACCTCCTGAGCTCACTCTGTTGTTTAGTTAAAGCCAGGGAGGCTGCACTTGTGGTAGCACTGAGTTGAGTCCGTCGGGCTCTGCCAGAGCACTGGGACACGAGTATTGTCCCATGGGATGGGACATGGCCTTAGAGGTGGATACCTTCACCTTCCAGAGGCATGATAACTAACTCCCCAGGTGGAGCCTGGTTTTCCTGAGCTGGCTGGGGTTTAGAGCTGACTCCTGCACAAGAGGGGAAGGCAGAGGAGAGGAGGGCTGGAAAGCCTTGCCTTACACGGGACCAAAGCTGCCTGTGTGTGTCCAGCAGTGCTGGCAGGAGGGCTGGAGCTGGAAGGAATGCAGCTGTGTCTTGGTGTGGGAGTGGAAGAGGAGTTTCTGGATGAGAAGGAGCGACTGGAAAGCAGGTTTGCACAGGATGGCTGATCTACAGCCCCTGCCTACCTTCCTGTCCTCTCTTGACAGCTCTCCTGGCACGGAGGTGGGTCACATCCAGCTGGATCATGCAGGGGTCATGAGCAGCTGTGCCCCTCTCTGTGTCAGGTCTGCCAGTTCACAGAGGCTGCCCCCACAGCGGGGAGGCATTTGCTGCATCTCCGTCAAGAAGCCCCACTTTGGCTGATAGCCCTGGAAAGCAGTTTGGCTGGATGGAACGAGTGCTGGTGTTCAAAGCAGGGGTGGAAAACCTTCACCTGGCCCTTCCAGGCACCAGCTTTCCCACTGGGGTCAAACACCTTGGCAACATGCCTGCAAAGTGACTGTCCCGGATGGGACCTGCCCAGGGCTCTGCAGCTGGGAGAGGCCCTGTGGAGGGTATGATCTGACAGCTCTGCCGGCAGCACAGCACATGCAGCCAGGGGCTGCCGACAGGGACCTCACAGCTGAGCCAGGCCTCTTGCAGCCTGGGATATTTTTAGCCCATGCCAGTGGTGGTGTTTATTTTCCTGCTGTTGTGCCTTTTAGCCTTTCCCAGGGATTTTATTGCTGATGAAAGCAAGGGCCTGAGAGCCATGTGAACGTCTGTGCTGGCCACTGCAGTGACCCCATCTGCCTCCACTTCTCCAGCTCCATCTGCCCACGTTACCCATCCAGTGTCCCCCAAGGAGCCTGTTTACAGCGATGGACTGAGATAAGCAGAAGCACCTCAACTTCCCTTGGACCAGACTCCTCCCAGGGGCAGGGATATCTGTGATACGATTTGAACACATGCAATCCCCCTCGCTGGGATGGGATGAAACAAGAGGAACGTGGCAGGCTCGTTCACTTTTCAGTGTTTTAAATCAATATTTTTTATTGTGGAGACTCATCAGGTTGCTCACACTGTGGCAGGAGTTTAATAATATAAGGCACAGGGAACATTCAGAGGTAAAAAAAGAGTTCTCAGCCTTTGAGATTTAACCATCCCTTTGGTCCTGTCAGGACCCTTTCTATAAAGCAAAATCCAAATACCTTCTCCCTTCCATCTCACTCATCCCTTAAATCCACAACAGGAAAAAAATATTACAGCCTTTCGCCTCTTTCTGGGCAGAAACATCCCTTCCAAGACTGACACAGCTTCCCTGGGAGAGCAGGGCTGGAATTTAAGCACAACCAAGGCAGAGAGGCGGGAAGTGCTTGAGGGCACTGTGATTTGGGGAGAGCCAAGAGCTTTATTTCAGCTACAGCAGAATCACATCAAGGTCAGACATGGGCAACCTGGGGGAACAGGCAGTCACGCCCCATCTCACACAGAAAACACGACAGCAGTATGGTCATTGAGTGATGGTAAAGCATGTAGCACTTTCAAACCTTTATTTTTCGAGGGGATTTTACAAGATGGGATGCATTTCATCTTCCTTGTTTTAAATTTTGTGCTCTTCCCTGTTCGCTAATTTGATTAGCCGTTTTTTTTTTTTTTTGTGCCCAAAAATTACTAAATTCAAGCCCTGGGAATGTCCTAAAAAAAAAAAAAAAAAAAAAAAAAGGAAAACAAAATCCTGCCTCTCTTTATCCTTCTCACCCTTCTCCATCCTCCCTACCACGAGCTGGGTGGCCACAATGTCACCTGCAGCTGCTGTGCTTGAGAACCCAATCCTACCACATCCTCTGGCTCTGCCTTCCCTCAGGGGCACCTGTAACTGGGGCGGTGAATCAGCTGGGAGGGCTTTGCATCTGCGCTGACGTGTCCAGGAACGTGCTGTTAGTGAGAAGTTAAAGAGAAGTTGATCCGAGGGTGGATACGGAGACAGAGCTAATATTTAGGACAGGAACAGTCGGTCAATGGTACAGAGACGTGGGAGAGAGAAAAGGCTGGTAAGAGCATGTGGGAACAGCTGAGTGAGTAATCTAGTGGTAATAGATAAGGCTATGAATGAGGACTGTTATTTCTCTTAGCACCGTTACTACATATGTTTAGATCTATATTAGCACCTTGTTCCCAGGGAAAAACAAAACAAAACAGAAGCAGTTTAAAAACCAAAGGAAGTGGGAAGGTTAAAACAAGACAAAGTTGGCAGCAGAGCAGGAAGCCCGGCGTTTAGATCACAAGATCCTTGTCTATGTCCTCTGGGGAAGGAAAAGAGAGAGACGAGGTTAGGAGGCGGATGCTGCCAGGAACCCACTGCTCCTGCCATCCACCTTCCCCACTCCCCCCTGCTTTGCCTCACCCAGCGCCAGCTGAAATGCACTGCTCCATCCAGAGTGGGGACTCTGGGGGTGCTTTTCAGTGTCCCCTGCACCCCAATTCCTGCCCCACTGAGTACTTACGCTCCTTAATGCCGAAGCAGCTGGCCCACTCCTCCAGGGCGATGTACTTGTCGTTGTCCAGGTCGCAAGCCTCGAAGAAGCGGGTGGTGCAGTGCTCCATGGGGATGAGGGGGGCACGGAGCGGGGCCAGCTCGGTGTGGGACAGGTACCTGCCAAGGTGGCCGCATGGTCACAGGAGGGGAGGTGCCAGCTCTGTGGTTTGACTGCTGTCCCAGTGCCCTCCCGGCATCAGCCACTGAGTGTCATGAAGGTCAAGGGCTGGTGTCTGGCAAGCCTTTGCAACTGGCTGTGCCGATCACAAAATAGTAGCTGGTGGTCCTTGCCAGCTGCCCTCACCCCACGGGTCTGTGATCACTCTCGTGCCCTTCTCCATCTCACAGCTAAGCCAGCAGCTGCTATCTCAGCTGCTGAAGTTATCCCGGGGCCTTTGGACCAAGATATTTTAGGGAACTATCATACGACAGTAAATCTGAGAAGATAGAAACTCCACACCCAAGGGAGATGGGAGCAGCTGAGGCTGGGGAGGCCTGTCTTCCTGCAGAAGAGCTGTGTGCAGGAGGCAAACCAATCTCTATCCCAGCCTGGTTTGCTACATCCCCTGTCAGATGTGCTTGTACCACCAGACAACCACTTGTGTCACATCTCCAGCCTGCTTTGACACTTTCTGCTGCCAAATCATCCTGGTCCTTGGGTGGGAAAGGGTCCTGGTGGGGTCTCCGTCCTGCTGACACTCACCCGTCGATGGGATGCTGGTCCAGCTGCCCGAACTGCCAGTGCACAGGGAAGATGTACATGTTGTAGTTCTTCTCAAAGTCACGGGCCAGCAGCTCCACAGTGTGGTCACCGGCTTCCAGGCGCTTCTCGTTCTCATGGATCTTCTTCACCTGCCATAGGAGGGGCCAGGGAGACCTTGTCAGCAGGGGAATGGGGAAGAAAGGGGGACCCCAGGAGGGGCTTTAAATGAGGTGCCCACAGGTCATTCTGGTCAGGCTCCCCACGTGTGCTGGGCTCTGTTGGCAGGGTGAGCTCCCAGACTCTGTCCCCAGCCCCTCACCTTGAGCTTCTGCTTCTCGGTCAGCAGGTTGTTGTCCTCATCACGCTCGTACAGGGTGATCAGCACGTTCTTGAGCCAGTCCCGCATGCGCAGGGGGAACTCGGTCAGCTCTGTGTCCAGGCAGGCAGGGATGACTGGAGGTCATACACAGTGGTCAGTGCAGCATTTGGACATGCAGCCCCAGACCGCAGACACACAGCCCCAGTGCCCTCCAGTCTCAGCCCTGAGCCTGCCTGGACCTTTGCTCTCCCTCACACTGTGGGCACGGGGGCTGTGCTCAGGTTAGGGGTCCCCTTGTTTGAGGGAGTGGCTCCACTTACATTTGCAAGGCCCAATGTAGTCCAGGTGCAGCTTGTGTCCCTTCTTGGTTCCCTCCAGGGTGCACTTGGTGGCAAAGAAATGGCAGGAGGAGTCGTAGGTCTTGTTGTCGGTGCCGCAGACCTGCACAGGGTGGGGAGATGCTGCATGAGAGGCAGCCAAGCCCAGATTTGCAGGGGAGTGTGCAGGGAGAGCCTCCAAACAAGATGTTTAACTTGTTCCCTGGGCTGGGCAATAGCTCCTGGATCACCACCAGCCGAGGCCAGATGGGGACCTGCCTCCCTGATTCTGTCTCCCCACCACCCCTGGCAATGCCCATGGGGGGTCCCTCCCCACTCTGGGCCACCAAGCCGCTCCTGCCCTCACCTTCTCGAAGACACCGGCGGTGGCTGGGCAGCTGGAGGGGTCCTGGCACACACACATGGGTTGGTTGTTGTCATCCACCTCGCACACCTTGCCGTGCTTGCAGTGGTGGTTCTGGCAGGGGTCTGGGAGCGGGAGGGGAGCAAAGTCAGAGCCAGCCCCATCCTCACCTCCCACGAGCTGCCCAGGGCATTTCAGCACAGAGGGAAGACAGAGACTTCAGCAGGGACAGCCCCAAGCATCTATTCTTGCACTGGGGAGAGGTGAGCATTTCCAGAAATCCACGTTAGTCCTCAGGCTAATCCTGGACTCCTTTCTGTAGCCACACTATGCAATGGCCTTTCTATTGCAAAACCAGGCTTACAGAGAGCCCAGTGCTGGAAGAGGCCATGTGCCTCTTTTGCTTTAAAGTGTGCATCTAGTCTGGCATCGTCCCTGTGCTACAGCCCTTCCCAAAGGAACCCCTCCCTGTTCGGGGTGGCTGAAGCTCCCCCATGCAGGGAGGGGACGATGTCTCTGCCAGCCAGAGGGCAGGGGAAGGGTGACTTACTCTCTGCAACAATCTCCTCTACATCCTCTGTGGGTTCCTCGAACTCTCCCACCTCCACCTGGACGGGATTAGCCCCCACGGGCTCCTGCAAAAAAGGTCGGTGTTTCTGGTGTTGGTGTATATAGATCACAGCTCCTGGTGGGGGAGAGCAGCCTCCCCATTGCTCCCCCACTGCTTTGGAGATGCTCTTCCCAGAGCAGTGGGTGCTGCAGGGGAGGAGGAGGACGAGGAGCAGAGGCACCTACCTCTGTGGTGGGCAGATCAATGACCTCTGTCTCATCGGGCAGAGCCTCCTGCTGCAGGGGAAAAGGACCATGAGTGGGGGACCATGGGGAGGATGGTCCCAAGGGGGAATAAGGCCATCCTCAGTTTGCCCCTCATCCCTCAGTACTGTATTTGTTTACAAAAGATAATCCCCATCAGCTACTTCAGATGGACAACCCCAACAGCAGAGGCTCTGCTGTCTCACACACTTACCGGAGCTGACAGGGCTTTGCCTGCCAGGCAAATAAGGAAAAAGATCCAGGCTCTCATCTTTCAGCAGACCCTGAATAAAGAAGAGGAAAAGGAGGGATGAGGAAGGAGGCCATTGTGTGCCGCTCAGCTCCAGGCTGAGCAGTCAGACACTTAGAGAGGGGCGTTCTCTTCATTTCCTGCCTCGTCTGTTCAATATTATAGACCCACATGCTGTCTTTTCTCGCCAAAACCTTAAGCCAAATCATGTTTCCAAGATAAATTCTTTTGATTTTGCAACGTGAGACAGTGGGGTTTAGATGTCTGTTACTCTCCTGGATGCCTTTAGAAAAATCACAGTCAAAATGGCAGTTCCTCTTTCCTTCTCAGGAGGGTTTTTTTTTTACTGAACCCCTGGATTTTTCATGTTAAAAATCTCCTGATTTGAGTCTCAGGTACAAGCAAGGAAAAATGAAAGTGGAGGATGAAGGAGAGACACTGAGATGGAGCACTGAAGAATTAAATCCGTTAGAAAGCCCCTTTGCACATGGACACAGTCATCCCCAGGGTATAAGGGGCCAGTCCTCCATCCTCAGCATCCCCAAATGTTGGGATCTCTGCTACAGTTTTTCCCTTTCCTGCTCAGACATGAGGGTCCCCAGACTGGGCTTGAGGGATCCAAGACGCTTTGGGGTTGTGTCCTGCCAGGAGACGAGCTCCAGAAGGATGAGCTTTTTGCACCTTCCCAGCCTGGGCTGTTGCAGGGGTTCTGTAGCAGGAGGGAGCCGGGCAGCCCAGCTAACGCTGGCTGTGATGTGAGCCAGGAGGAGAGCGCAGCTGGTGAAATCACCCCGTCCTTGTCCCCCCGGTTCCTGTTTGGCAGGGATGAGCCCCTCTGTGTGAGGGCAGAGAGGAGCTCAGCTGGCTGCTCAGTATGCCAGTGGCATCCCGCTCCTGACAGCGAGGGCTGCCGCTCCCTTCCGCCCGCTGGGACAGTGAAACACCCCCGGGTTGTCTCCGGCCAGTGAGGGGACTTGTCCCCCTGCCAAGTCTTCTGCTGCCTCCCTTCCGCTTGCCCTCGTCCACTCCACCTGTGTGGCCAGGCCATCACAGCCCACCAGCTCCCTGAGACCAGGCAAAGGGATGGATTTGCTGGGACAGAAAGCGTTGGACAAGGTTTCTTCATACCTTCCAGGATATCTAATTTGCCGGGGCATCCTTTTCCTTCCTCCCCATGCACAGCAGCTCTCTGAGCATAAAACCACACAACGGCTGTGCTGCCAGGCTGGGCTCTGCTTCCTAACTTAGCAAGGTTTGGCCAGGCAGGGAAAATCCCCTTTCCAATCTCAGTACGTTACTCAGCCTCCAGTGGGGTTGTTCTTGCAAAACAGAGGTCGTGGCTTGGAGGGCAGCTTCCCTGGGATGTCAGAGGGCTGGGAGCAAAGGGTGGTGGGGATAGCTGCTGTGGTGGGATAAAGGATCTGTGGCAGAGGAGTTGTGGGTAGGGGGTGCTGAGCCTGTTTGCACTGTCAAGGCTGCAGCTGAAAAGCTCCCTGCTCTCCTGCTTGGTACAGTCTGTCCCTTCCCCTTGCCTTTATTTGCTCTGGATGCTACTGAGAGTTCTGCCAGCATCTGCCAGGAGAGAGCAGTGGTTCTGATCTTCACTCCTGGAAGGGTTGCGTGGGGAGAGGAGGTGGAAAAGTACTGGGGATTCTGGCCCTCTCCTCCCTTGCTGCCATTCTCTGGCTGGTAAAGGCTCCTCCTGGGCTTCTCCCAAGGGGCTTGTTTGCTTTGGAAGATGCCCTGAGGTTCAGGGATGCCCACTGGGCAGAAACATGGCAGTGCCCAGCCCAGAGGAGAGGGCAGGGCATGTGCATGTGGAAGATGGCATTAAGAAGAACGCAACCCCAGACCAAGACCATCTTAGATCATTTCCCCAAGCCTCAAAAAAGCCTGGAATTTCAAAGTCTGGGCATGCAAGTAAGCTGGGGTCAGGGAATTACATGCTTGCTAGAAGCCAGCAGACAGTCAGAGCTGCCAGTGTTGTGTTTGGAGGAAGAAGGAGCATGAAAAAGTCTGAGCAAACAAGCTCTGCAGAGCTGTCTTGTGTCGTTGATGGGAAAGCAAGTTTATTTGAAAAACAACATCCTTCTGGAGGCAGAGCAGGGAGGACATTGCAGTGCCTGTGAGCCCCTGGCTGGGGTTGCAAAGGCATGGTCATTCCTGAATGCCTGGTGGTCAAAAGTCCTGAAATAACAGCTCGGGAGCCCTGCACACAGAGCTGCTCCATCAGAAGAGCACGATCCACAGTGCAAGTCTCCCTCCTTCTGGAGTGACCATGGTCCTGCTGCCCAAGAGGATGATCTATTGGAGCTGGCAGCTGGGCCATACCATGAGCTCAGCATCCATCCCACAGCTGGAGGGACTTTGGGAGGATCCCTGTGAGGGGCCCTGCACTGGGAATGCCTGGCACTGCTTTGCCAGGGGGCAGGGGGCAGCAGTGGGAGGTGCAGCCAGGGGGTCATTTTGGACAGAGGAAAACAGGACTGGGAAAGAGATCCTAAAAGAATCAATAGATGCCAGCACTTTGCAAGATACTGGGAACCAGCACATCATGGGCACAGACAGGGCTGCTGAATATAAAATAAGAGAAGCTCCATGGCCACCTCCTCAGGCCTCACTTCCTGACCACTGAGGATGGAGAAGACAACAAGGCACCCATGGGCTGCAGAAACCATGGGTGGCACTGTCTTTCTAAGGCTTGACCCCATTTGCATCCAACATGGGGACTTCAGCTCCCAGTTGCTCTATAAACAGAGTTTGGGCTCTCCCATGAACCCCTCTCAAGGGTCCACCTTTCCAGCATGGCCCAGGCTATTCCTCAGTGCCAGCTGCCCCTTACATTTTGCAGCCATGCCAGTAACAAGGGAGCCACGGGGTGTAGGGAGGTCTGAGGCTGACCCTCAGCACCTCAGTAAACTCAAAGCAGGCTTCTTTGGGAAACTCTTTACCATCCTCCCCCCCCCAGCCTGTCCCATCACGAGTTTCTCTCGATGGGGAAAATCCCCCGCAGTGATGCACAGAGGAGAGTCTGTGCCACTGGGGTCTGCAGGTCTCTCGTGTCTCCTCCCACCCAGCCCAGGGACCTCTGTAGGCTGGGGGAGGACACGGACCGGGCGGGTGGTGGAGGAGCGTGGTCCATGTGGCGCTGTCCCTGTCCAGGGTTGCATAAGCCCTTTGGGATGCCACGTTAGCGTTAGCGTGGGGAGGAGTCTCTGCCTGGCCACTTTGACAGCTCCTCCCCGAGGCCACCGGCCTAACCCCAGCTGCCACCCCTGCTAACCCAGTCGAGGGGCTCTGCTGCCACCTCCCATTGCAGCCACGGAGAGCAGGAGTGAGCGAAACCCTCCCGTGCCTCAGCTCCCCACTTGCACCCCAGCCTGGCCACGCAGGAGGCACCACCCTGCGCCCACCCTCCCTCTGCTCGCCGCTTTTCAAGGCTCTGCAGGTCTGACATGCTCCCACCTCACACTGAGTGTGAAGGCAAAACTGGCCCAGAAAAAGGTTCTGCTAAACCCCACTGGGGCCACAGTTTTCAAGGTGCTGATGGGTGACCAAGTGTGACCCTCACAGAGACACAGCGAAAGGGCTGGCCCTGACCTCCCTATGCAAGCAAGACCCTCTGAGCCTTACCCAGCAGCCACTCCCAGGCTAAAATTCCACTTGAAGTCAGAGTTGTTTGCTCAAGTCCCCATACAGCTCCCGGCTGAACAGGTCCCTGCGTGTTGGTACCAGCTCACCCAGATGTGCTGCAGCTGCCCCGGGGAGCAGGGCAGAGGACTGGGCAGAAGCCACTCTGGCTCCTGCCATCTGCCCAGGCCCCTGGCACACAGGGTGCAGGCTCAGAAAGCCAAGCAAGGTTTTGATGGAAGTGAAATTCCATTTAGCTCACGCACACACATATACTCCAAGTAAAACACGGTGGGGGGGAATAAAATCTATCTGCCCCATCTGCCCGTGCACAGTCACTGAAGTCACGTCTACACAAGGCTGCATGAACCGTTTCCCCGTGCAGGGAGCTGGGCAGCTCTGATTGCACTGAGAAATGCTCCAGATCTTACAGGGCTTATTGACACAAAGGCAAGAGCCCAATCCCATTACAGCTGTGTGTTGAAGCTGTCATAGTTTGTCCAGGTTACAGACCGCATCCATAATGGAAAACAATTAAATTAATAACAAGAACAGTGCACGGATGAGCCCTAGGCTCCAGGCAGCGGCTCACTGATGAGCCCTGTGCGGACACCGGAGACAGAATGTTGCTGTCCTGCCTGAGCTTTTTCTTTAGTGTGGACTGGACGTACGGCAGCGCCAAAAGCAGCCCCGACGCTGCTGTGCCAGGGGCAGGCGGTCCCTCCGGCTCCCGGGGGATGCAGCCAACAGATCTCGCACGGCTCCACAAAGGAGGACGAGAATAAACTGCCCGATAAATACTCTCAAAAATGCAAACCATCTCCAAAGCATTCCCTGGACTTGCCCTGCCGCAGCCGCTCCAGCGATAACAGCCCCGACATCCCTCAGACCAGAGGACCCAGAAAAGGTTTCCATGGGAGCCGACATTCCTCTGGGGCTGAGTCATGGAAGAGCAGAGGGTTGTGGAAGGAGGGGCTTGAAAAAAAGTTTGAAAAGTTTATTTCTGCTCTTCCCCCTCCCAACACCGCCCGCATCCCTGCTCCTGCCTATGTGGCAAACAATGGCTTGGCTTTAGTTACTGAGCAGGACGCAACAGCCTTTCATTTCCACTTAAAACTCGCCTGATCCACCCTAACAAAGGGCTTGCCATTAACTTTTGTCCTTTTGGAGGGTTGCTGAGTTTTTGGGCTGTTTCGAGTTGGTGGTCTCTGAGGACTCGGAGTACTGGCGACTTTCCCAATGTCCCCAGTGTCACTTCAACTTGAAACTCTTGGCTTTCGGTTTGGGTGGGAATTCAACTCCTATCCTGTTAAGTTTTCTTTTTTTTTTTTTTGGCTGGATGCAACAGAATGGAGCTTTCTTAGAGAAGGGACACAAAGAGCAGAGTTAGACTGTCACATAGGTCACGTCACCGGGATGGGAAGGACAGCAGCTACCTTTAAAGGAAACAAGCCTCGGCTCTTCTGCGCGGACTTAAAATTGTGCCTGACTGAGCCCAAGTTCTTAAAACTTTAAAAAACGCTCCAAAAGAGCTTTGTTCCTCCTCTCCTGCAACCTACGTCTCTCTAACAGTCGATTAGCCGGAGTTCAGCCAGGGCAGCAGGGCTTGAAAGAATTTCAAAGTTTGCTGGGAACAAAAAGCCGAGTGTCTTTTTTTTTTTTTTTTTTTTTTGGAGAAATAAGAGTGGCTGTACTGAAAAAATAAAAACCGCTGAGATGAAGTCGACAGCTCTTTTGTTCTTCCTCTAGATACTCCGGTGAGTAAAACACCACCTGCCAACACACCTCAGGCTGGGAGTAGTGGGGACTGGTTTGTAACTAGATCTGATTTTCTCTGCAGGTCGGTTTGATGTGCTCAGACCTTGGTCTCACATCTCGCTAAGGAACTACCCCCCAGCTGAAAACCCAGAGGGGAAAAAGGGAGGAGAGGGAAAGATGAGAGCAGGTTAAACCTTTACGGTCAGATGAAACCAAAGTGTTAAGCTCGTCATCTGGCAGTGAAATAGAGCAAGAGACAGTTTAGGAGCAGAGATGCTGCAAAGAGGAGAAAGAGAAGAAGTCAGGAGGGGTCTCTCAATGCACCACTTGGGGTGGGGAGCATCCACCTCCCCATCCCGAGTGACACACTGCCGAGCCCTGGACAAACTCCACGGGCTGGGAGAGTGGGTCCCGGGCCAGGGACCGCCACGAGTGGGGCTTGGGGACCCCCGTATCAGGAGAAAGAGGCACAGCAAAGGCAAACGCGAAGCTCGGGCCATACCTCGCAGTCCGGGCAGCACGGCTGAGGAAACTTCAGGCGCTTGGGCAGGCTGGAGGAATCTGCAGGTTTTAGAAGGAGGCAGGAGGAAGCCAAAGGGTGGGCTGGGTTTCCCGCTGCCTCTCCTCCTCCTCCTCCTCCTCCTCCTCCTCCTCCTTGCTATCTTTCCAAATCGGTCTCTTCCTCCCCCTCTCCCCAGTGGGCAGTCCCACCCGGCTGAGGCACAGCCTGGGTCCAAAGGATAGACCAGAGAAATCAAGCAGGTGCTGGAGATCAAGGGGGTCTCTCGCAGGGACGGGTCAGCCCCCGGCGCAGCTTTGCCAGCAGAGTCACTGTCACAGCTGCCTGCACTGCTGCGATGAGTTTGTCAGTTCTCTGTCTCTCTTGGACTGACAGCACGGGGGGCGGGGGAAATGCCATCTCTCTGCTTGGTTTGTGCACCTCCTAACACCTGGACCTGCTGCAATTAAAAAGTGAAATGCTGTCATTTCTCAACAGAGTAGTTCAGTCCCTGAGCTGGTGTTTCCCATCCTCAGGGGGATGAAGAGGAAGGCAGGGGAGTTCTTGCTCCTCCATCCTATCTCCTAACACTGGGACTGCCTTGTGGAGAGGGAGAGGAAAGAATGATCCAGAGAATGTGGGGAATTATGACATATCTGAAATATGCTCTAAGTAGGCAGAGAAATGCTGCGCTGGTAGATGTGACGCTCAGCAAACTGGTCTCTCTGCTGTGGTTATCATCCGGCAGATCCGGACTGACTGAACAAAACCCACGTTCAGAATTGCTGGTCAGCTGAATCTGTTGGTCTCTTCAGACATCACTAAGTATTTTGACCTTACAGATCATAACTCAGCTGGAGCAGCTGCCCAGCCAGAGGCAGCCAGGCAGCAAAGCTGCTTGGAGTTGACTTTTCCCTTCTGTTCCTCTCTGTGCTCAGGGTGAAAACCCAGCTCCTCTCTCAATGACTGCGAGGATTTAAGGTTCATCTGCTCCCCTGGCAGGAGCAGACCTCGTGCCTTTCCACACCAACACGGCCATGGTGCTGCACTGCAAGGGAAAACCAGCAGCCAAATACTGCTGGAATTTGGGCAGCCCTGAAGAGTATCTCCATGCCATACAGGGCTGTCCTGAACCCCGTGGATAATTCAGCTCTTTTCAGCTTCTGATCCTTCTGTGGCACCAACCCTCACCCCAGGGCTGCTCTCCAGGGGCTGCTGGAAAGGTGGTGGCTCGTGTAGCCAGCACGACTGAGGACAAGCCATCTGGGCACCAAAAGCCTGATTGTGGATGCTGGGTGAAGGACACCCAAGACCACAGCAAAATGCAACACCGTGATTTGTCTTGGCTGCCTGGGGTTTGGACTCATTCATTGTGATTACAAACCATCTTTGAGAGGGGCTGAGACGTGGATCTGGGTCCTTAACTCTTCCCACTGATGTTGCTGAGGATTTAGATGTCAACACAGGAACTGGCCTGTGACGACCCACTGGGCTGTGCTGGCTCCTTGCTCTGTAGGATGCCTTTGTGGTCTGTGATTGTGTATCAGCTCCCTCCCCACCCGGCCTCGCGGCGCTTCTGCTGCATGTGAAAGATCAAACGTGAGACTAAACATCCCATGGCCAACAAGAAACAAAAACTAAACAGAACAGAAAGGGAAAGGGGAGGGAACTGTAGGGGAGGGGGGCCATGAGAACCCATCATCACTTCCCAGTGAGCCGGTTGATCTCTGTGAGCAGGCAGCTCCGGAGGCTGCTGGCAAAGAACAAGAGAGGAAAATCCCCTTCACCCATTGCTTGGCTTGGCTGCACACCTCCCAAAAGCCATCCCTGGGTGCTGATATGTGGGTGTTGATATCACTCACAGGGACATCCATAAATTCTTCACGCAACCCTCTCGGGTCCACGTGGAGGGCAGATTTGGGATGGTGCCTGAGACCCCAGGGGTTCTTCTAATACAACCAACCACCTGTGGGATTTGGAGCATCTTCTCCCACTGCAAGCATCCATAGCTCACTCCCAGGTGCAGACCAGTGCTGCTTGTAGGCCCAGTTTGGCTCCAGAGGCCACACATCCCCTAAGCCAAAGTATCATTTGTTTGATTCACATCCCAAGGAGCCGAATGCTCTCGTTGAATGCTCTCTGCGGTGGATTAGTCACGGCTCGCATTGAAGTTGTACAGCTGCTGGTTCTTCTCCTGAGGAAAGAAAAAAAAAAAAAAAAAAAAAAAGACATCTGGAAAAAATTTTAGGGAGGAAAAAAAAAAAAAAAGGGAAGAGAAAAGAAACCACGACTTTTCTAACTGACAACGTGGCAATTGCTTAGTGCTCTGCACTGCAGGTCTGAAGCTAAGCCTTCTACTAAGGGCTTAGACAAATGATAGTGCCGGGGAGATAATTATAACAGGGATTTCTTTATATATGTGGTGGGTTAGACCCTGGTTTTGAGTGAAAGCAGAAAGCAGTGATGCAGTCACATCTGGAAACACAGCCCAGGCTCATGCTTGTGGGCCCGAGGTGGGTGAGAGTGAGGGGACTTCACAGTGCTCTGCACACATGGCAGGGACAGCCGGGTCCTGCATCTTGTGAGGGACACGCTGCCAGGCATCAGCAGTGGGATGGAGGGGGATCACACAGAGGGGGAAACAAGAGCCTGGAGCAACTCCCTGACTCTTTAAAGCCAGCAGCTTTAAAAAGCTCCATAAATGACTGAGAGCTTGCAAAAGAAGTCCTGGAAAGTCCTTTCCACTCTTACACAGCTTAGTGGGGTCATCAAAGAGAACATTTTGGTGTCAGGCTGCCAGCGGGAAAACTGGACCTCACACGTGTTTAGAAGGTCTTCTTTGCCATCTGGGGCACTGGATGGGCAGGAAATTGCCCAAGGGGCCTCATCAGCCCTGGGAGCCCTCACAGGGCTGCAGCCTCACAGGTCCAGGTCAGGCTCCCTGACCAGCTGCCAGCAGGGCTCCCCCCTGGATGCACCCCAGGACTCCCAGCACTTTCTCCCAGCTCAGATGACTGCACAAACCCTGATGGAAACAGCAAACAGGGCAAGACCCTTTGTGGCTTGAGCTCATTTTACAGCAAAGCCAAGAGGTCTGCAGGGATGAGGTTTGAACTCCAGCTAACCCTAGTTCAAAATCCAAATTTCTTCATCCCATTTTAAGCCAGGTTGGGCAGATCTGGGCTGTCACAGTTGAGAAAACCCCAGTGCTCTCCAAGAGGGGGACAAGTCTGCTGTAGGAAATGAAGAAAACTGTGAGTGAGCGTTGGTTGGAGAGATACAAGTGTGGATTAATAATCCTGCTGTGTCCTGCTCACAGATCTGTCCATCTAAGGAGCCTTTCCTTCTCTCTGCTCTGGGAGGGATTCTCTAATGAGTTTTTCTCTAGAGGATGTTTCTGCATTAATTGCTGCAAAACAATGAGCCCGAAGTGCACATAAATAAACAGGATGCCCTGGAACCACTGGGGGGATGTAATTTACTAAGTCTTCATCCCTGAGTGTGTGGCTGGAGGCTGAGCTCCTCACACATGCAGGGCAGTGTGTGGAAAGGCGATGGCTGCTGGTGTGGGAGCCCAGCACCCAGCTCAGGAAAAGTCAAGAAAGACCAGTACGAGCAGAGCAGACAGGAATCTGCTTATCCCAGGAATGTCCCAGCTCTCCTGCTCTCTGGGAGTGTGTCAGCAGGTTCTGCTGGGAGGTTTCTGGTTTTTTCCATTTCAGAAGCAGATGAGAAGCAGAAGGGCTGTGCTCTCTAGGCTCACACTAAGCAGATCCATGGCCACTGGAAGAACCATCTGCACAGGGCAGGATGAACCCAAACTGTCCTGGGAATGTGCCCAGGAGTGGCTGGCTTTGTCCTTTGTGGGGTAAGGCATTCTTCCCAGTGGGATGGGACTCTCCCCCTGGGCTCAGCAGTAGGACTGATGCCTGGTTCAGATGGAGCAGACTGACACCCAGCCAAGGTCCCTTCCAGTTCCTGGACTAGGAGATCCTGAGCCTCCGTGCGCTGCTGATGGACTGGGGCTGAGCTGGCTCGTGGGGTGATGTAGGCAAGTGGGGTGCTGGCTCTGTCGGAAGCAGATGGAGAAGGAGCAGTGGATGTCATTGCAGATCCTCTGTAAAGCAGAGGCCAGCGGGGCAGGGGGTGGGAAGCCAGCTGTGCATGGCTCTGCAGCGAGTCACGGCCTGGGAGCAGGCTGCGGAGCTAGAAAGCAGGACACACTCTGGGATGCCTTGTTCTTTCCATGGTGTGTGTGTGGGCTCTCACAGCTGCCCCAGGGGTCTCTGGTGGAAGGCACTTCCATTGCCCCATGGGAAGGATCTCTACCTCTTTCAAACTGCCCCTGCAATTATCATCTCACTCGCTTGGAAATGTGTGGGGCTGTGGGCTTGGGAGAAGCCTGTCTGTCCTCTCTGAAACCAAACTGAGCCCAAAGAAACAGGGTGTGTGTGTGGGGGGAAATCCATCACCTTCCTCAGCTGTGGTGCAAGTCGGGAGCTCTGCGTACTGAAGCTGGCCCTACACTGCCCTCTATGCTGCTCGTGGCCATCAGATCTGAGCATCACAGCTGTGCCTGCCCCCAGCTAAGCCCAGCATGGGTGGTAGATACAACCCCTCTGGCTGGAGTCCCCCGGCAGAGTCCCCATAGCCCTGCCTGGAGTCATCACACCAGGCACCAGCAGACAGGACAGGTCCTCAGCCCATTTGAAGCTCCCATGCACAGCCTGGCTGAGCTTGGTCCCAGTCCAACACCTACAGTATCCAAAGAAAGAACCTCATTGCCTGTCCCAAAAGGATTCTCCCTCACTGCTGGGGGCTGTTCTCTATCAGTCCTGAACACAGGGATGTTCTGTGCCTGACTCTGCTTTTGCTTGAGAACTTGTGCCAGAGATGTGCCTGAGACTTGCAGAAGGTGCAATAAAACTTCCAAGGGAGAAGGGCAGCAAATGCTGTGAACTCCAGGCAGTCCCACCTTGCTCCTGGTGTTTACCTACGATGTACTCTTGAGTCCTCTTGGGCCTGACAGATGCGGTTTGGCAGCTTTTGAAGGATATGAATAAAACTGCTTGAGGAAATAAACAGGAATCCACTTTTGAGCCCCTGGGACATGTGGGGAGAGAGGAGCTCCTGGGCTGCAGTGGCAGCTCTTTTTCACAGAGAAACACAGCCTAAAAGGCAGCCTTGATGGGAGAACCCAGGTGAAGCTGTGCCAGCTCCAGAACATCCAAATTCCATCTGGAAAGCAGTGGCAATAACCATGAGAGAGGAAAAGATCAGAAAGGCAAATCCCAGGGTTCACAGGGCTCTCTGGAGCCAGCTGCAACTGATTTTTTAGGTCATGAGTGTGAGGCCCTCTAAGAGAAGCTTGATTCTCAGGTGAGCTGGCTACTAACTCCACAACCACTGACAATCAGACCCTTCTTAGTCTAGTCAGCCCCACAACCTTATATCTTGGATTTGAAAGCAGTGTTTTTCCTGAGCCATGTCTATGCTGGGAGCCCCTCGGTGGTTTGCTGGGAGCCCATTAGAAGGCTCCTCCTTGGGAACATGATGCAGTGGGCAGGCTGGTGAGTGTTCAGGGGGTCCCAGAAGTGATGAGGCAGAGCTGTCATGGGTTGGGATTGCAGTTGAGGCAAAGCAGGCAGCAGGGTTTGGTGACCTCAGCATAACTCGCTGTCCCCAGGAGCCCAGCAGTGAGAACTTTGAGCGAGGGCTGCTTTTGCTCCAGGCTTGTGCACTGACGGAGGCAAAGAGGAGGAGGGAACGCTGGACTTGGGGAGGGCAAGGCACACTGGTGACAAGGAGGCTGGGCTGTGTGTTTAAGTCTATAAAGTTTAGCAGTTCCCCATGGAGGCTGAAGAACAGGACTTTACTGTCCTCCTATTAACCCTCACTGCTGACAAAATCCTACCAAAATATCCCCCCTCCTGGCCAGCCCTGCCCCGCAGTAATTCAGGCTGTGCACGGCTCCATGTTCCCAGCTCCATCCCCATCCCCTGCCAGCTGCACAGCCCCGGTGTCCTGCTGGGACATAAGCTGGGACAGGCGGCTTCACACAGGACAGAGGGATCCCAAGAGGCCACGTTCCCTCTAGCACTGCTCATGGATGAACTATTACAGCATCCCTGGGTAGGAATGGGGCCATGCTGGAGCTGTGGCCGCATCCAGCTCAGCAGGCAGGGCACAGTGTGGGGGTGGCTGCGATGCCTGGGGGGTGCCAGGGTCCCTCACCCCCGGCTGAGCCTGCACATATCCACCCTGAGAATCCACATTTTTCTATCTATTACTCTGACACTTTCTGCTTGAGCTGAGCTCACCTCAGAACAAGCCCCGGCTTGAGATGTACCAGACGAACGAGCCAGGCTGCCGGATGCAGGAGGCTCCATAAACAGGGTGTCCCTTAAAGGAGACAAAATGGGATTGATTTTGGCAAGATGCATTTGGAAGGATCCTGTACAGAGGAAAAAGTGAGAGGCTGTGTGGTGCTTAGTTGCCAGCTGGGGTTACACCACGACAGCCAGTCACAGGCAGCCTTAGAAACTGGCAAAGAAGATTTAGGGGAGACAGTCGGAAGTGATTTTTGATGGCAGCCCTTTGGGCAGGATGTCTTGGGAACCTGAGCTGACCCTGCCATGCAGGAGTCATGTGAGGAGCTGTTGGGACAGGGTGGGTTGGGCTGGCAGGGGCAGTGCTGACAGTGCTCTGGGATTTTAGCATCTCGTGATTCTGTGATTTACAAACACGACCGCTCCAGGCTGACACCAAGTGAAAGCACTGACCTCCCCACCATCTCTGCTTCCTGGCTCCCTCCAAATCATCTCTGAGTGCACTTCTGAGACCCTCTAAACTTCCCTGCCCAGCCTGGATTTTACTCTGTGGAGTTCAAGTTCCTTAAAATCTTCCTACCCTGAGCAATTCAGATCTTTATGGCCACACATAAATATTCTGTTCCTTGCAAGGGTCAGTCAGTGGAGGAATCACTTGCATCATCTCTGTGGAGCTTGATGGAATTTCACAGATCAGAGACCAACCCCCTTTAGCTGGATGAAAATACAGCGGACATATGTGGGCAGAAAGTACCTCGTGCACCATTGCTTCAGCGTGATGAGTTCTGGGGATCTCAGTTTAGCCCTGAAGCCTGTTTACTTCCCTTTAAACCCATCCTGTTTGGCCGGGGTTTGGCAGGAGCTGTCACTGTGGGCAGGAGAGATGCCGTGGGCAGGAATAGCTGGGCTGTGGGAAGGCTCAGGGCTGATGCTGCACCATGTCTGTGGGCTTGGGGCAAGGTGGGAGGTGGGCAGCCCCAAAATAGCGAGGTCATGCGGGGCCCCGAGCGAACGCTGTGACTTTCCATCCTGTGCCTGGCCCAGAGCTGGGTCCCTCCCTTGGGACCTGCTGCTAAAATTAGCAGTGTTTCCCCGTGCCGTATGCCCTGCATATGTTATCCGCAGCTGTTTAAGGAGATGGAGGGGCCAGAATCACATTTCTTAAAAAAATTAGATTTGGAGAACTCTCTTTTAAGCTTCTCTTTCATGGGAAAAACAGAGAGAAAAAATTCTTCCCTGAAATGGGAGCTCAGAGGGAGAGGCCCCTGGACTTTTTGCTGTGTGATGCTAAGACTGTTAATGAATATTAATTGCGTCAGGAATCTACAAAGACTAAGCAGAAAATTACGGAGGTGATGTCACCCCCCCAATCCCTTATTTTCACATGTGCACAAAGGTGCCCAACACATCCTCTCTCCTGTGCTATCCTGCCCTTGCTACCCCAGGGAGCAAAATTGCCTAGGATTTATTATCAGCGTCAGTGGAGTGGATTTTTAATGGCATGAATGTTCAAAATCTTCTGTTGTCCACTTAGGGGGAAAAGGGGGAAACTGGGAGATGAGGGAAATACCAGCTTTCTTGATGAGTTGGATGGTGCAGGGGTCTGGGCCCCTCTGGAGATACTCAGCTGCAAAACAGCCAAAGAAACCTCACTATGCTTTGGGATTATTGATGGTCACCCATCTGGATCCAGGCAGCTCACACCAAACCTGCTGTAGCAATGTTCATCTATTCCCTTCTCCAATGCACACAGAGGCTGATGATGCTGTGGACAGGGAAGGCATCTGGCCAGCTGCTGAGGGAGCTTGGCTCCTGCCTGTGCCGGAGGGCTCCTTTCCTGCTCCTCTCCCCCAGGCAACTCTGAAGAATCATAGAACCATAGAAGAGTTTGGGTTGGAAAAGACCTTCAAATTCCATCCAGTCCAACCCCAGAGAACAAAGGTTCTCACTTCCAGAGGTGTGCTTGGACTGACACTGATGTCATCTCGCTCCAGGTTGGGCCATTCATGCTGGTTTTCCTCCAAGGATTTAGAAATAGTGAGTGCTACTGAGGGAATCTGTGCTGCTTCTGGATGGAAAGTATGGGTGAAAAGGCTGGCTTAGAAATGACATCTCTGACCCTTCCCCAAATCTTTCCATGTTCAACCTTTTCCAGTGGAATCAGAAGGTTCATCCCTCTCTCTGACTTTTTGGGAGCTCTGTGGAAGAACCAAAGGGAAGGACTAACTGCCCTTTTCTTTGCCCCTACCAAAGGCCTCACCTGGAGGGTGGTGCCAGGCTGACCACTCATGGCTCCAGCCACTCACCCCTAGGCCAGGAGCAAGCTCTGTCCTGCCAACCTGGGAGGGCCCATTTCACTTGGGACAGGGACACTTTCCCCCCTGCTCCCCATGTGCTGTGGGGCTGAGACAGCCGGGGGCAGAGGGACCCTGCCAGGCCTGGGGAGCAATGCCTGGCTTTCAGTTTTATGCAGACACGCAAACAAGTTCGATTCTCTGGCAGGATTTGGCAGCTTCCCTGTTGGGTTTGCAAATCTGGAAATAACAGCTGGAGGTTTTCAGTGTTATCCCGCTCTAGGGATGAATTTTAAAACCCTCTTGCATTGGGTTGGGTCTATTGTTTTCCATGGCAAAAAGCAGCTCATACCCAGCTCCTTTTGCCTCTAAGTGACTCTTCAGCATTGATCCCAAGTGCAGCTCCTGCTGTTCTTGGATCTCTGGGCGGCTCACAGGGAAGGCTTGTTGGCTTCTTGCTAATGCCTGGGGTGCAGCTGAGCCCCACCATTCTGCTGGCATGCTGAGACCCTGTTCAGAAGAGCTGTGGACAGACTGGTTCAGCCAGGGAGAAGGAAAGCAAGTGGATGGCAGGAGGGGTTTGGAGCCACTTAGCTGAGATGAGTTCTGGAGACACTTGAGCTGAAATGAGATCCCACCTTTCTAATTTTTCTCTGGACACACTTGTAGCACTTGCAGCTCCTGCAGGTTCACAGTGGAGGTGACCAGGACTAGTGGCAAAGGATGATGATCCGTACCTGGGGATACATGTCCCTGTCTTCAGCAGGTGGTCTCTTGGTGAGACAACAGCTCAGCACAGCAGAGCCTTTAGAGTCAGAACTGGCCTCCTGCCTTCCTGTGTTCTTGCTTTGACCGGACTTTGACATATTTTGACCTCAGGGCAAGGCAAGCTTGGAGGTCTGCTCCTGAAACTGGAAAGCTAGAAATCCCCCAGCAGTTGTAAAGGCAGCGGGGAGGACTCTGGATGTGCCACATGTCTGCTTTTTTGGCCTCTTCCCTGGCAAAAGACAGGCTGAATTAAGAAAGCAAATGGAGAGGAAACCGTGGAGAAATAAGAGCAGCACTGTGAGTCAAGGACACTCTGGACTCAGTCCCGTCCCAGTTGCCCTGGAAATTGGATCATTCCCACAGAGCTGCCTGCTTTTCTGGCTGCTCCTGGGAAGGCACAAGCATGTAGCACTGGACAGATGCAGAGGAAGAAAAAAATAAAGGGAAATATAGATGCAAATACTGGTATGAGGATTTTCTCCACCAAAGAAAGACCTTTTGCCTTTGTCCCATGCCTCTGTGGGGATAATATATAATAATAATAATCATAATAATAATAACCAACCCTCACCAGCTCAGTGGAGACCCGGAGGCAAGGCAAAAGCCAAAGGACCTTAGGCTCCGTTTGTGGAGCAGCACAGCACAGACCCGTGCTGTGGTTTGTCAGCAGAGCCCGGGACAGCCCCAGGACACCAGGGCTGCTCCCCACAATGCCCCAGGCACTCCCCACTGCGCCCTGGAGACAGCCCCGTGTCCCATGCAGACTTCTGATGCAATCGGTGGGATCACCCTGACAATAGCTGTGTGGGCTGGGTTTTTTGAAGCTGTGCAAAACAGATTAAGCCTGTTGTGATTGCTGGGCATTGTGCACCCTGCTGACACTGACTTCTGCGGGCCAAGCTCTGCCCACAGCCCAGCAGGAGCTTCGGAGTGGGGGGACTTGGTCCATCTGGAATGGGGCAGGAGGGCACTTGGGCACAGCGGATTCCTGCTCCGTTCAAGCGTCTCCTTTCATTTGCAAGGGAATGAGCTGTGCTTGTTGTTCTAACATTTTCTCACCCATCTGCTGAAAACGGGTGAGCAGGTCTCAGATGGGCTGAGAGAGATGCTCCTGCCCTGGGAATTTCATACCATCTGGGAACTGTGGGGAAGTCTGAAATGCTGCAGCAACTCTCTGCCCCAGTGACAGCACAGCAACCCACTGGTCTGGACCGGGGAACAGGAGACATGAACCCAGCTGTGTAGCACCCAGCAGTCTTTCGGGAGGTGCTCAGGAACAGACATGATGAGCAAAGGGACAATAGCAGGAAGGGCCAGGCTGAAGGCTCCTGTCTGCACAGACCAGTTTCCCTTGTCCCTTCCAGGTAACCTGGGACAGGTCCATATAGCAGAAGAGTCACAGAGCAGATCTGCTCTCCCCAGAGCAGCCAAGGACCCTGCATCGTGTCCTGTGTGTCGCACAGCCCCTCTGAGGGAGCTCCTCACCCATCAGAGCTGGCTCCCCACCCACTCCCTATCGCTGCCCCAACGTGCCACCGCCTGCAGCAGCTGTGGGGCTGTGAACCTCAGCTCCCCAGAGTCCAATAAATTAAACCTTAGTCCAAAAGGGGCTTGGGCTGTCTTTTGCAAACAGAGGCAGCACAAAAGCTGCCTTTCTCCCTCTCCTCTGACTTTGTTTTCTCTCCCTCCCCATCTGCTTTTAGCCAAATGGTTGAATAGCTTCAGTATATACTGTGGGAGGCTAAAGCCAAAGGCTGGAGCACGGGGAAGGATGCAGAACAGCAGTGCCCTGTGGCCGCTGCCTTCCGGAGGGGCTGGGAACTGTTTGCTACCCTTGCTCTGTAACCCAGCCTTGATCACCTTACTGAACCCTTGGAGAAAGCAGCTCCAGAAGAAAATATTTGTGCTCTGGTATGCACACGTGTGCACATTTCCTGCTCTTGAAGTCCTTAATTAAGCCTGTTTTTTGTTTGGTTGGTTTGTTGTTTCTTTTTTTCTATTTATGCTGCCACAGTCTTGGAGGGGGAGTGTGTCAGAACCCCGTGTGTTTTGCTGTTTTGGAGGGGGAAGTCTGTCACATCCTTGTGTGTTTTGCTGTTTTGGAGGGGAGTGTGTCCCTGTGTGTTTTGCCATTTTGGAGGGGAGTGTGTCAGGTCCCCGTGTGTTTTGCTGTTTTGGAAATCGAAGTGTGGAAAGCTGCCTGTGATGGTCACACAGGAAATCTGCATGTATTCACAGGGGAGTGGGAAACAGCCAGGGCCTTTGGCATTGCTCTGTTTGGCACAGTACAGCATCAGGACAGCTCTGCACATCACCCAGCACAGAGTGGCCTCAGCTCAGCTGTGGCCTCAGGACAAGGCAGACTGGGCCTTGCAGACCTCACTGAAAAGATTCTACAGCAGCACATTTAGTTCAGAGCCCATTCACTTCACGTGATGCTTGTGGCTACAGCCAGCCAGCCCAGTGCAACCTCCAGGTTCAGCTGCACAGCTTTAGCTCAAAGAGCAGCTGGTCAGGCCAGCATTGCTAATGTTGACCCCAAAAGCATGGGGTATAATCCTGCCTGCAAGTCAAACATCAGTCACGGTGCTCATCCAGCTCCAGCTCTGCCACTGCTGTGCCTGGGCTGGGAACAGGCAGGCGAGAGAAGGTGGAAGCCTGAGACGGATTGTTTCTTACAGCAAACATTTAAAAGCACAGCAAGACTAGAAAATCCCCATCCTTTGGTAATGAATCCCCTGTGTAAGAGTTTTAACACCCAGACACAACACGCCTGTGGAATTCCTGGGATTGTTGCAAACTGAACCCTTCTTTCCCACCCTCAAATTTCACAGCAATTTACCTCTTCCAAGCCATCAGGGTTCACCATTTGCAGGCACCGAGGGGGATCTCCAGTCCCTTCTCTGCTTTCTGCAGCCTGCGGCGCTATTTTGGAAATTCTCTCATTTACTGGGTGGTTCTACTGAGTACAACTGCTCCTTTGGCTAAATTCATCCCCCGCCTGTCATCAGGTAATTAGAAAGCGCCAAAAAGCCAGTGGTGCTTAAGGCAGCCCTGGGATAACCACAGCAGCTTTTTCTTTTGTGGATAAAGAACTGGGCTCTGGAGGCTGTGGACTTTTCAACTGAAATCAGATTTTGGTTTGGAAAGCGGGGGAAGGTAACACTGGGTGACAAAAATGACACCCAGAAGCACAAGAAGGGTAATGCTGCAAACACAACGAGGTGGATGAGAAAAGCAAACACCTTCTGCTGGAAACAGCAAGGGGCAGAGGGGGCTGGAGGCGGCGGCGGGGTGGGAATTCAAAGCTAATTTTGAGGCAGAGGAAACAAAAGAACTTTTAAAGCCCATCCCTCCGGGTTTGCCCAGATCTTACTGGTGCTGCAGCTACAGGCAGTTCATGGATTCTCACAGCTGAGCTGGAGCTGGACTGAAACCTTGTGAAGAAACCAGAAGTGAAGGGAAAAAAAAAAAGGAAAAAAGAAAAAAAAAAAGAAACCAGAAGTCTCCCTGCTGCTGGGAGGATGTTTTCATGCATGGCAATGCACCATGGACCTCTCCAGCTGCTCATCCCGCTGACACATCCCTCTTCCAGCAGGTCACTGGGTTGTCCTGCAGAGCCAAGGTGTCTGTGGTACAGGAAAGCTCCTTTTCCAAGTGCCACCCTTTCCTGTTTGCATTGCAAACTGAGCATTTCCTTGTCTGAAAACAGCCTCACAGCCTCAGTGTCTGGTATATTGTTTCCTGTGGAAAATACTGTGACATGATCTTTGTGGGCTTGTTGGGGTCCCTCTCCGTGACATGCAGCCAACTTCAGGCCAACCCAATCAATGAAGATTTTGAAGATCTTGAAGCTGGGCAGTGGTGGAACAAAGAGACTCTGCTTAGGTACTAACTTCTCTTACCCTTTTAGTCTATGAAGTTGTTTTTCCTCGCAGAGCTTCTCCATAAGCCTCTCAGCCAGCCACCCTGCAGGTCTGCTGCTCCCTTCAGACTCAACCATCCTTCCCTAACTCCCCTATCCCAGCTGTAGTCAGCCCAAGCACAGCCCACACACCAAAGCAAGGACTGTCCCAGGGTGTCATTGCTCAGCTCTGGCTGCACACTCACGGGAGAAGTGGCCTTTTGGGAGGATCCTGTGCTCCTGAAGAGCCACTGCTCCAGGAATGCTGCTGCAGAGCCTCCTGCACTCACTCTCCTGGAGGCAGGACCAGCAGGTCGCCTTCTCCCAACACCTTATCTTATCCAGAGGAAAGGGAAACAAGCAGAAAAAATGTTCTGCAGATTGCCTGCTCTGGTTGCAATGCCCTGGTCCCCCGATAAGCCTGCAAGGTTGATGGGGGAGCACACACAGTGCTGTCCTGCTGGCGTCTCAGTGGAGAAAACAAGGAGCAGCTTCAGAGTCATCCTCCAGCCCTGCTCTAACAGGAGTTGTCCTGGTTCTTTGGTACTTTCACCTAACACACCCAGAGTGCTGGTGTTAGTGACTATCACAGTGCTTCTCTCCTCTGGAGGCTGGAGAAGAACCCCTAGCAGCTCCCTTGCCTTCCCCACAGGGCCAGGGCAAAGGAAGGGGGATGCGATGAGACTGGGGCCACTGAAGGCAGAGCTCAGGGGAGCCCTTGCTGCTTTTCCAGCTGCTTGTTCCCATCAGTATCCTCAGGATATGGCACCACAGAGAGGTGGCCTATGCAGACTTGTCACTTCTCCTGATCCCTCTGCTCTGGAACGAGGAGCGAGGGAAAGGACATCAAATGCCACGAGCCATGGGGTATGAAAGCCTGCAAACCCTGCACACACACTTCAGTATCTGCATGAACCTCCTGGATGGCTGTGGGTAGGAACCTTTCCTTGTCTGGCTCAGAGATAAGCAGGCTTTAACCAAAACAGAGCAGGGAGAGGGGAGCAGAGCAGCGAGGGGAGTGTGGGTAGCACGGCCTGCAGCCCAGACATCAAGGAGGAGCAGCCTGGTTTCCAACAAGACAGACTGGACTTATCCTCTGTGGGCACAACACTGCCAGTCCCACCTGCCAGTCTGGCAGACAGCAAGGGCCACAAGGACTTCTGGCTCCAAGGCCAGCCATGCCAAAGCAACAGCCATGCCTGGGAGGAAGCCGAAAGCAGTAAGTAATAACCAAGATTGGGAAACATCAGCTCAGAGCACCAAGGGTGGGCTGGGGAAAGGGGTTCACTCACTCCCTGGGACCCTGGATGGGTCCTGCTGGGCATCTGAGTGCACAGGCACAAAGCAGAAATAGGTTGTGATTCCAGGCCTTGGCTCTGGAAATTTCTTGCCACTGGGAGATTTTAAAGCAAGAAAATAATGCAGTGATGTTACACTGTAGTCTTTAGCTTCCCTTAAATTAAAAAGTAATAAAAAGTGTCTGCAACACATTCCTTCAAGTGTCTCTCTCCAGCCCCCTGCAAGTGCATCTAAACCAATTAATCATGCTTTAGATCAAAGGGGGACTTTGAAGTCTAGGAAAGAATAAACTGCAACTACACCACTCTAGGAAAGAATAAACTGCAACTATGTCAAAAGTAACCTTAATGTACAAGTGTGAAAAATCTCTAGAGTAAACTTTTCCTCCAAACTTTAGTTGGTTTTCCTTTCTGTAGAACAGGTCCTATATGACAGGTAGGCATGGGAGACACCTCCCAGGTGAAACAAGAGACAGCAGACTGGGACAGGCATGCAATTCTTTCACTGGGCTGAAAATCTGAATTAAAAGGAAGCAACAGAACAGCACAGAACATTGGTCACTGGGCCAGGAAATAAGGGACCTTGGGGATTCCCACACCCTTCTCCTTCCTCCATTCCTTCTGTATTTCCCATCAGCTCAGGCACTTTCTTCTGCACACTTTGTGCCTCATGGCTCCATTGAGCTCAAAAGGACACTTGGTTATCCTTGACTTACAGGGGCTACAAGAATCCCTTCTTCCCAGAACTTGCATCCCAAATGGAAAGTTTGTCTGTTCTGTGGGGAAAAAAAACAACTGCCCAGACACAGATCCCCTGAATCTAAGTGACATTCAAACACAGTTCTCCTGAGACATGTCCCTCAGGCAGAGGTTGCAGTCAGCTTCTAAGGACAGGTGCAATTTCCTGGGAGACCTGCCTTGCATGTGATGGGTAGTTTCCCATCCCTAAAAGCCACCTCTTTTACAGAAAACCCCTCAAAGCATTACAGAGACACACAAGACACACAGACATGCACTGAAAGTTAAACACAGCACCTTGATTTACTGTGGGACTAGAAACAAAACATAACCTCCTCCTCTAGATTTCTAAAGCCCAAGATGCAGCTGTCTCCTCCTGCCACCTTCTGCTTTCTGACATCTGCCACAGGTCAAATGACACAGCAAGCTGGGAGGCATGCAAACAGTTAAGCCATCTTTTTGCTGAAGCCATGTTTGAGTTCCTGCAAAATAAATAAATACATTAATAAATAAATGGGAAAAATACCAAGGCCCAGAGAAGACAATGTTATACAGAGATGCCCTCTGCCGGTCACAAGCCAAGAGAAATTCAACCACCTATAGCTCTATGTCAAGGATTTGCAACTTCCCTCCCTCCTTTTATAGATTAGCTCCTAAAAATATTCTCTATGGAGGGAAACGTGGTGTGTAAAATTTAAAGTACTGTTTTTTTCCCCCGACTGCTAAAGTGATTTAGCAGCAAACTGCTTGCAAGGGCTGTTCAGCCACCCCTCTCCTTTGTTTTGGATCTTACAATCCTTGGGTAAGTCAAAGAGCTTTGAAGTCAGTTAAAATGCAGCAGGAAAACAAAAGTTCTGCCAGGTTGGTCAGCCAAACTGACTCCCTGGCTGCCTTGATGTAATGTAAGGAAAATGGTGAGAAAACCGGGCCAGGAAAAGGGACACATCCACATTATTTGAGACTGGTTTTCCTGTAACAATTAAATTCTTCAGGCACTTGAGACATAATCCGCAAGTCCCTGCAAGTTAAAAAATCCCTTGCAGTCAATACAACAAGCTGAAAACTATTTGAGGCACTAATGAATTCAGAACATGTTTCTCTCTAAGTGGAGATGTTATTTGATTAGAGCAATGATTTTAAACCATTTCTGTGAAGCACTGAGAGCCTGCTCAAATGAAACAAACTGCAGATTTTACATCTGTCAAGTCAGTCTATTAAAACAATGCAGATCTATTGCACACACATCACTATCAGCTCGACTCTTTCTTTTATTCGTTTAATTCCTGCTGGTGTAAATCCCTGATTTAATTTACCGACTGGGAATTAAATCAGCATGAACTGGTTTCAGCACATCTGTGCTGGGTATTTGTGATGATCCAACCAGACTATTTAAAAAATGTCATTGGATCAGAAAGCTCCACTGACAAAGCCCTTAAGAGATGCGATTTAATAACCTTGCACACTAAAGAACAGCACATGCAGCGAGTGGGCAGCCCCTCTCCTCCCACTTTATTCTTTTCCACTGAAATGGAATCTTGTCTTCAAAACTATTTTACAGTCAGGAGAGTTTTGTACACATCCTCATAGCGCTGGAACTCTGGGAAAACTGACAGGCTGCAACAATCAGGTTGTTACTGGGACAGATGTCCAGTTGGCCGGGGGCTTTGTGCACTGGGAGCTATTCAAAACCCAACATTTTACATCCATGAGGGTGCCAGTATCCTGCTGTTTTTCCACCCGTGAGTTTAGTGGAGGATTAACAGCATTACCAGGAGAATCAGCTGTTGGAGGTCCTTGTGCTAAGAACCAACTCACCACACCATGTACCCACAGGGCTCTTTGTGTCCCATCACTCTCCCTGCTATTGTTGGGGCCCACCACTCTCTCTGGTCAGCTGTTGAATGTCTTTGGGATTTGTTTTCACGCGTGATATGCTCTGGCAAACTCCAGGTTCACCTGGAAGTGGCACAGAGGCTGTGTTCTACCTCTCCACTACAGATGGGCTTTGTAGCTAAGGGGCCCACACAGAAATGGTGCTGGCTGTGTGTGGTCCAGCTGCTTCTCTGATATGAGGGGTTTGCTGAAGCTGGATCTGCAGGTCTTTTTTTCACTTGTGCTTCCCAGGAAGAAGCCTGTTTAACTGGGAGAGCTGGAAAAAGCTCAGATCTCTCTCTTCCATGTTGGATACACCTGGTATATACCTAACCTCCTCACACCAGGCAAGGCTACTGCGCAGACTTCTCCCCGAGGTAGGAAGCGTTCTTTCCAGTCTTCTTCAGAGTTTCCAACAGGGTGTCAACGTTGTGCTCCGAGTCAATGAACACCTTCTTGTTGGGCAGGTCAATATCAAACTGGACACCTGTGAGGGAAAAAAATTTTTGCAAGCTAGAAGCAGCCAAATGGTGTGAACACAGGGAAAGCTCAACTTCACACATCTGTTACTCCCCAGGCCATCAGTCAAATGGACATTTATCTCCTGCCAGCAAACCCTGATACCACCACCAGACAGCAAAATCAAACTGGTGTCCTGCCAGCAATGGTACAAAGGGAGCCAGACCTGCTATAGCTCTGCACTGGGCACCAGTTTCTCAACTGCCTTAATCTGCTCACCCCACCTTGGACCAACACAATCACTCACACAGAAACCAGAATAAAACTGAGTTTAAACCAACCACTACAATCTCCACCCAGAGCTCAGCCTGTGCTGTGGTTTAGTATGGACAGGGTTAGGACAGGGTCAGGGCAGGTTTCCTCAGCAGTGGGGGTTCCTAACAGACCTGTGTGGATTTCCCAGTGGCTAATAAGGGTGAGCCTTCTCAGCCCAGTGAAAACAAATGGACATTAAGTCTCTATTCAGTCACTTATTTTCACAAAACTTGTAGGCATGTATCAGCTTTGAGAGCTCTGCCACCTCATCACATGAGGCTGATATTGCCCAGCAGGTTGAAGAGTGATGGAGGTGGTGGCAACCACACATGGACGAAGTGGGATTGCCACAGCCTGGTAATGGGGTCTGGAAGAACTTGCAAGGCCTTTGCCTTGGTGACTGAAAGCTGTTCTCCCTTGGAGGGGAGAGCAAGTCCTCACAACAGGCTAAATCCTTCTCTCTTGGAAATACCAGCATACAGGAGACATGGATTATAATTTTCCAGGTGGTATTAAAAACAGGCCATACAGACAACCACCAAACACTCTGCTCAGCAGCTCTTCACTGTGACTGCTGATGACACATCTAGGGAAGCATCACAGATACCCCAGGCCTCCTTGGAAACAATGCCAGGCAGGACATCCACCTCCCTGCCTTCTGGCAGCCTGAGCAGAGGTCTGCCACTGTCCTTCCCAGAGGGTTCAGGGTGAGGCCCTGGTGATTCAGAGCCACCTGCAGCCATGGCAGCTCCTCCCTCTCTTGACCTTTCTCCAAGGGTCACAGGGACCTGCAAACAACCAGTGACTTGTTACTGACTAAGGAGCAGGCTCAGAGCAGAGCCGGGAGAAGTTTCCAACTTCCAGCTTTTACCCATGGCATTACTCTTCGAGATGGAGGATCCCAGGGCACTGCCATCCTGCCCTGGAGCTGGTGTCGCTCCAGAGAGCTGGTGTCCTTGGAGCTGGTGTCCGACACCACACCCAGCACCGACTCACCTCCCAGCCTGTGCAGGACACGGGTGACCGCGTTGGAGCAGCCTTCGCAGGTCATGTCCACAAAGAACTCGTGTTTCTGAAAAGAGGCAGACGAGGGGTCAGGGAGGGCACAGCTGGCAACACACCATGAACACTCTCATCCTCCACACTTGCCTTTTCCCTTGGGGAGGTGGGTTCAAAGCCTCCCCAGCCAAAAGGTCCACATATGCCACTAAGGGATCCACAGGGAACCAAGAGCTCTTGCTTCTCCTGCCTAGGGTGTCCTGGCGCTGTCCCTCACAGCATAATCCTGAAGGAATTCTGGAGATTGTCTGGCTACCTCCAGGGTCAGCACAGGTTGCCATCTCTGTGGCCTCTGCTGGACTCACTCCACTTGGCCAGGGGAGCCCAGGAGGCGCAAATCTCCTGCCTCCAGCTACTCACTGTCCTGCCTTAGTCTGCGAGGTTTTCGGTGCTTCCTCACCCTTATTCTTCTTGTGTCTACAAGGCCTCTGGTCCCCAGCGTAATAAAAACATAAACAAAATACAAATTTAAGAAGCATTAGTGCTGTTTTTTCATCCTTCCACTCCACCGGGGCCTCAGTGATAACTTCACTACCTGTGAGAGACAGTCAACACAAACGTGCCTGGCTGTAACTAATCACTGCCTTCAACCTTTGGCACCAGACGGGTCCCAGTTCGCTTCTCTCGCATGCACATTTTGCTTTCCTTAAAAAAGAAAAGCAACGCCGTTTTTCATTTGTTACCTGCCACCCATATTTCATTTATTACCTACAACCCATATTTCCACCGATTCACAACCACCCTGTACCCCCCCCNAAGGTTAAAACCCTCCTAGGATCATCCACCGCGGAGGCAGCTCGGCACAGTAGATCCCACCGGGATTTTTTCGGTGTCATTGTCATTTTCTTCACTTTTATTTCCCAAAAAAAAAAGGCCCTGCGCGCTCCGGGGTGGTGCGCGGGGAGGGGGTGGCAGGAGGGTCCCACCGCTGCTCCCCCTCCGCGGGCTGCGGGAGCTTCGGGG
>VXAY01006283.1:155969-194908 GCA_013399855.1 Oxyruncus cristatus
CGAGCGCTCTCCCTACCATGGCCCGCGGCCCCTGCGGGGCTCCGGAGCCCTCCCGGTGTCGCGGCGCTCCCGGCGGGAGCGGTGAGATGGTGCGGGGCTGGGGGGGAGGGACGGGGGTGGCTCTCATGGGCCCGCATTGTGCGCGGCGGGGTGTGCGGGGCCAGCTTTGTTCTTGGCTGTGCGGGCTCGGGGGCGCCTCGCCCTCCGCCTTCAGGTTTTCTTTTGGGATTTCCTTCGCGGAGGTGGGGTCGGGGAGGGGCCCACCTAGGGCCCGGCGAGCGGCCGAGAGGTTCCCGTTCCATGGCGGGGTCGATGGGCAGCGCTGGGCGCTGGCACGGCCCGGGCTCTGTGTGTGAGCTCGAGGGCTCTCCCTTGGTGGAACTTTGTAGGTGAAGGGAGTCATAAGTCGAACCAGAAGAGCGTGTGTTTTCTCCTCACTTACCGCATGACCTTGGCTGAATCCGAGATTAAGCAAAGATTTAAATGCGAAGTAGTTCTTGTGTGAAGACTCTTCCAGCCTCTTGTAAGGCCCCAGATACGCTTGCTGAAGAAAAACCAGAGAAAAGGGTTCAGTATACCTTCCAGTATTTACTGGTGTTAGTTTGGGATGATCCGATGTATTTCTCTTTCTGCACGTGCTTACCTGGTGACTTTTTATATTGAGGCCTGCATGCACATAATAAGTATTCTTTACAAAGAAAGGGCTTTTTTTCCCCACAGTCGGGTGAAAGCAGCATTTGCAGCGAGCCGCCATGTTTCCAGTGTGTGCTATTTTTGGCGAGCCCGTGCTCTCACGGCCAGGAGTGACAGCTTTAGGAAATGCGGACACTGCTACCAAGCTTTGGAAGCTGATGCTTCCAGGTGCCATAAATCAAACGTGGGGAGTGCGAGTGTGCTCGATTGTTTTTAACCAAGAAGACTTTTTAGATTGATGTCATAAAGAGAAGTGCAGAAGTTGACAGGCAAAAACTGCATCTCAGACCTTTTCTGAAGTCTTCCCTGTGAGCAAATTTTCACTTTTCTTATTCACTCTCTGTAAAGAATAAGCCAGATGATTTTTCTAGAGCTCTGTGATACTTTAGTGATGCTGGTTGGTAGCATGTTCTCAGCCTGTGAACTGAACTCACCTTTCTTTGGGTGTTTCAGTCGACATATGTAATGTTGTAAAGCTGTGAGTCTCGTTTAAAAAAAAATTATCAGTAGATGGCATATATAGCTAAATTGAAGGCTCGCTGTACGTATTCACATGCTTAAGATCTTAAATCCTTGTCTTTATGATGGAGATCTCACCACCTTTTTGATAGCATCACGTGTTCCAGGGACTAGTTTGCCTGAAAGGCAGTGTTAAAACCTGCTAGAAAGTGTAGCTGGACAAAGTCTGTTAGAGAAATAATTAAATCCACTCTGGAACCTTTGCAAATGTGTATCTTTTATTTTTATACATATAATTTTTTTTTTTTTAAGTCTTAAAAAGAATCTTATGTGCATTAGTTGGTAAATCGTGGCCTCCAGTTCTTGACTGATGGTAATTTGGCAACTGCCTTTTTTACTAGGTTGTATTCTTTAAAGGATGAACTCCTTAAGTTGAAGACTGCGAAGCATAATTAAAATCAAAGTTGTAGACCTACCTAGTGGTCAAGACTTTGCCTATGTGGGTCAAGTGCACACACCAGGATCTTCTGTAGGGATCCTTTGCATTTGCAGTCCAAGAAACAACAAAATGTACTAGAATACTTATTTATCTTGTGACTGCAAAGACCGCTGCTCTGCTGCTCACTTTGCTGCTGGCACAGCAGCACTGATGGAGTTCAACACAGCTGATGAAGTTTGAGCATCTTAGTTACAAACAGGATCTTTATGCACCCCATGAAATGGCAAACGCTTTAGGTCACATTATTAGTGCTTTATTTTTCACCTTGCAATTGCAAGGCAGATATACAGAGCTATGCTTTTTATGAAGTAAAATAAAGTGGAGGTGACGTTTCTGTAAGTACATCTTGCTATTTCTGTTTGTAACAACAGTAGCTAATGAGAGAGCACTCATAAATGGCCTGTTTAAATTAGAAGACATTTGAGTTGATTGTTCTAGTTTTTAATATTAGCACCTGGACCTTCCTTTTTGTCTGACTGAGGAAGGTGATGAATAAAGAATCAAAGAGGAAATCAAAGTAGAGCAGGACTTTAGCAGGGTGGTGCTCGTTGCTGTGCTGGCTGTAGTTTGCTCTGCTTGGAACAAACCAAAAATAAAAGTGATAGTTTGGTCTAGGGAACTGGATGCTTCTTTACAGGTGCTCATATAAAATCTGCAGAGTTGAAGTAATTATTAACTTCTTGGTGTAACTGCTGCTAGACTTCGTAATCTTAAGCTATCTCACTGAGTTACTAAAGAAAAACCTTAAAAATGCTGATCTTTAGGTACTGTAAAAAAATCCTTAAAACTTTGCCGGCAGTGAATGTTACACTGGCCTGAGGTCCTAGTTTTGCTCTACGAAGTCTGGGCCTCTTCCAGGAAGACATGGCTGGTGGAGTGCTGCTTTTCAGAGCAGGAGCCTGGGAGCTGTCAGTCATGTACGAATAAGCTGTGATGAACCTGACTCCTTGCTGAGGCAAACATGCAGTGCTGCCTCCTAAAATGCTGGTGGCCGTCTTCCATTTTCCTGTGCTCTACCCTGTATTGTTTTTTCTTGTTTCAGGACTGCTATAGGACTGACTTTGTTTTGTTTTTAATGTAACAGTGCCGTGATGGATCAGTCCTGAGTGGAAGGATACAGCTGATCTACGAAGTTTAGACTCCTCTGTGACTTAAGTGCGTAGAGGTGAAAGAGTTGACTCTCTTCACAGTTATCTGTTGCTTGGCATTCAGAAAATATTTTGTGAAATCTTAATCCTGGTGGTTTTAATCCAAGTGGGAGTGAGCTTGAATTTCACTGTAATGTCTGTGTAGCTCGGTGTTCTGATCTGCCTCTTCCGACTGCTGATGAGTAACTTCTGCTTTTTTACTTTAAGAAGCTGCAGTGGAGCCAAATGGAAAATTTGCAGACCTAAGAGAAGACGACTGGACCTGCTGCCAACTTCATCGAGATGTTGGAGCAGCTCTTGGATGTCAAAACAAAACCTGTTCTAATGGCAAAATCACAGGGTCCAAGTAGCTGCTTTATCATGAAGCAGGCTGGAGAGCAGTATAGGCAGAAAGCCGACTGTTATTTTTCGTTTAAAAACAGTGCTAGTCTGAATGGTTTGTTTACTATCCTCCCACCCTTTGGGATGAGATTTGCATGTTTAAAATGTAATTTTGCAGATAAAAACATTATTTCCAATTGTAGGGTAAATGAGGTTGGAGTAGGTCCAGTTAGAAAGGCAAGTTGTTCACCCAGGTTTGAGAGAGCATATTTAGGAGAATCTGATATGATAACAAGTAGGAATTTTGGAAGCCAGGTGAAATAGCTTTAAAAAGGAAAAAAAGAAAAAACAAACCCACACCAAGTTACGCTCATCACTCAGGGAAGGCAAAGTGTTTTGAGGCAGGAATAATAAAAAACCCCACTAATTTGGTGAGAAATTCTTTTTATATCACTTTTAATTGGACGTTTGCAAGATTCTTTTACGTTGGATTCTTTTTTTTTTCTGCCCTTGTAAACAGGGCCTATTTTGCTGTTTATCTTCGGACCTTTATGCTCTTAACTACAGGAGTAGTGTCTGGTATCATTTTCCTTACCCGGATGAACGTCTGTTCCTTACTATACAGGTGTGGATGCTGATCTCAACTACCCTAAATTACACTTTAGGTGGTCTTAGTATTTTTTTCCTCTGCTTTTGAACTTAATGCTCTAGAAGATGCTTTTCTCCAAAATGGTCTCTGTTCTTTTACATTCTGAGTAATAGCATTAGAAATCTTCAGCTTGTCTCTCTCTTGCTTGGTGGAGCTGAAAAATCCAAGGAGCACTGAATTTTGTCTAAAAAATGACGGATTCCATCGTATCCATCATCTTGGGGATCACACGTAGTTTTGTGAGCAAAAACACAGGCAGACTTCTACAGTGACAGCTCTTCAGCAGTTGCTGGTTTGTTTATTTGTATTCTCACAGTGTTTGAAGGGCTGTGCATTGCTGCTGAGTAAGGCTTCCCATCTGCCACTGGCAAGCAGAGGGGTTTTTCAGTACTAGCATGGCCAGTGCTGAATGCAGTTCTGAATTATTTTTTAATCTTGTGGTGAAAACGTTTTTCTTGTGCTTAAATTTGGTTTGATTGCTTGGATGCTTTCATTGGGAAATAGTTAAGCTTCTAACTTGGTTTTTCTTGTCCACGTGTTGGTGTAATGTGTAGCTTCTCTAGGGTGTCCCTCAGTGGTGTGTCTCAAAGAGCTTCAGAAGGGGCTCTGCCTTTCTGCTGCATCTGGATAGTTAAGCACAGAAAGCTGTTTGCCTGATGATTGTGGTTACTGTGTGATTATTTTTTCAGGATCCAGCTCCCTGTAACAGCTCAGGTATCTTAAGAACGTAGGCACTGCCTGCCTGGGTAGGTTGTGTGGGTCATACAGTGGACATGAGTCACTCATGAGAGGAGAAAGAGCCGTGCTAAGTTTGGTGGTCCGGTTCCATGTTCTATTAGATGTTGGTTTCAAAGATTATTAAAGGCTTCCCTGCCTGCATGTTGTGTCTGGCACTTCACACTGCTCTGAAGTGCCTGCCTCTGGAAGTTCCTAGTGAATATGTTTGTTATGGACCATCTTAATGTTTCTGGGAGACACTAGTTAGAATTGGATGCTGGTAACCTCACAACTTGCTCCGGTTTGATCCTCAAATATTTCATTATTTATTGGATAAGTTACCCCATTGTTGAGCTTTCAGACTGTGGCTTTCAAGCATCTTGCCTCCTGTGAAATAGTGCTGCCTTTAAGATAATTTCTTCCAGGCAGAAAATACTTTCCCTCTGGGTCAGTCAAAATAGAAAAAAAGATGAACTGCTCACAGGTAAGCAGCTGTAATGGCTTCTGTCCAAAATACAGTCTGTCTTGCTGTGACACTGTTCTCTGTGGCATTGTCTGCCTCTGCATCCAGAGGGAGACCAGTAATGAGACCTATTTTTTAAAGCAGATTAGTGTTTTGGGACTTCAGCTGCCCACTTATTTGAGGTGCTTTTTGGCTCTCCATAATCTAGGAATGGGTCAACAACTGGATTGTTTTGGGTTTCTCTTGTTCCCCTTGGATAGTTTGGGCTGTATTAAAATAAGGGTGCCTTGGTGTACCTGGAATCTTGTATTGCTTTTAAGTACACATTTCCTTGGGAAGGTTAACATCACTTTTCCTACTTGAGAGCAAGGTAGTATGATGATATAAATCCCCAATTGAGATGGGCCCTGGAATTTGCCTAAGGGTGCAAGTTTAGCTTGTTTTCGTATTGTTTAGCTTGTTTTTTGTATTTCATTGTTCACTCTGTAATGTTTTATATCGTGGTTCACACAGGTACCAGCCTCCTTTTTGTTGCTTAGTCAGCAGCAAGAGCAGATGCTAGCCATGTAAAATGTATGGAGAGTTGGAATTAGCTGGAATTGTTTTGCTTTTGTTGTTGAACTTCCAATCTACATCATGCTTCTTACAGGCATAATAGGCATTTTATTTCATGACTTTATTTACACTGGCAATTTTTTTTTTTGTCCAAAACAGCAGTAATAACTGCTTCTAGTGCTGGTTAATCTGTCTAGATAAATGGTTTGTGGCTTTGAACTTGCTCACCTGTTGCTAAGCAACTTGGAGACATCCCAAATGACACTTAATTAGGCAATCCTATTAACTATTGGCCAGACCTTTAATTTCAAGCAGAGTTGCTGTTCGCCTGACTTGTAGTGTGTTGTGTTTGGATACAGATGTCTCTTTTCTGTGTGAGCTTCTCTAGGTGTTTCTTCATTTTCAGAAAACATTTTTAAGTTACTTAACTCACTGATACCAGAATGAGGGTATAGAGTTATGTGAAAAGTTTGACATTCTGGTTTAGAGGGAAGAAATATCTTCATCTGTGTAATACATCAATCATACTGTCAGAGTTGCTTTTGAATAGTCAGAGGTAAAGTTGTAGAAATGAACAATCTGAATTATATTTGATAGAAATGGATGAAGTTGTTGGAAATAGTGTAACAACTCTGTGAGAATATCTTAGTTGGTTAAACCTGTAATTAAAAGAGTGAGGGGGCAACATGATTGTTTTGGTAACTTGTAAACTCCTCCAATTTATAGAGATGGGAAGGAATGGAGTATCAAATGTCACCTTGTAGCACTGAACAGCCAAAGGACAGAGTGAGCGGCTGTGTAATATTTCAGTCAGACAGAACTATGATGCATTGTAGTAACTTTGGCTTTTTTGAGACTGCTTCTTGTATTGAAATGCAAGTCAAAACTACAGAATTGAAGATGGCAGAGAACAAAGGCATAAGGATAATGTTAAAAACACACCAGAACTTGCTGAGATTATGATTCAATTTTAACTTGTCACTTTGTTAGTTCTGATGGGTTTTTTTCATCAGAAAATATTTAAAATTGCCACACACTTTGGGAAGTGAAATTTGGGGGTTTCTAACTTGCATATTTTATTTCAATGGCTTTTGGTCCTTTGGCTTGTTGTATCAGGCCAAGGGGGTTTTGCCTGAGTCTTGGGACAAGTTGTCCTGAGAACTTGAACATCTTGTGATGTTCACAGGACAGGCTTCTGTTGTGTAGGAAGTCTAGTAGAAAGAGATTCAGACTAAACTCCTTGTCTGATTTAAAAATTAAAAAAAACCCCAAAAAACTAAAAAATGGATTTGGGACAGCAGTGATTAGGTTTCACTGTGTTGCAGTTTGGTAAGAAAATACTGGTCAATGCTAGCTGTTAGCCGTTGAGTCCATTTTTCTGAACACTGATATAGTAATAGGTTTTGTGGACCTAAATCTGAATTTGCTAATACGGAATTTACATAAATGGCTCTAATTTACATAACAGTATTTTAGAAATTCAGTGCCTGACATTGATTTTCTGCCAAGTGGGAGCATTGTAACAGATGGTGGAATTTTCCACCAGCCAGGTGATAACCACTGTAAAGGAGGTATTTGTCTTCCTGTAAGTCCTTGGCTTAAGGAAGATGTTTGGTTATGCTGCAGAATTATCCTAGAGTATTTTTTACAATTTAACCTATCCAATTTGTTGTCATATGGAGTAATATGAATGCATGATTATGAATGAATCTTAAATAATCTGATTTTTCAGCTTTTCCTGTCAATTTTCACCCTTTCATCATTATGTCAATTGACAGGAAAATGTGTGGCTAAGCTTCTATCAGGAGTAACGTAGTGACAGTTCAAACGTTTGCTGCTATTATGTGCTGTGCAATAGAAATGTAGTATAAAGTATTTGCAGTTTTTCCTGGATTGGGAAATAGTGGAGTACTAAATTACTCTTGAATGGGAGGGAGCAAATATTCTCTCAGGAGATGCTTGGCTTCTATCATTCAGGTTGTGCTGGCTGGAGAACAAGAACAGATGGCAACTGGCAGCGTAGCAGCAGGTGCAGCAGCAGTAAAAACAGATTGTTGTCCTCTGATCAGGTCATGTAGAGGTTTTTACCATTTCTTTTCAGATCTGCTCGATGACAACTGGGCACTCTGCTATTCCTTTTTGCATGTTAGGAGTTGGTTCTGATGGATTTTTCACCCTTAGCAGTAGGGAAGTTCGTTTATGTATATTTTTTTTTTTTAAGCATGTATGACAGACATCATCTACATAAGGCACTTTACTTCCAGTGTTTCTCCAGACCAGCATGCAGGATGATGTGCCTGTGGGTCAATATAGGTGAGGACTCTCACTGAAGAACAGGAATCTGGAAGAGCTGTTGGTGAATGAGCCGTTGAGATTTGAATGCTACAGTTTACCATGAGGATGTCAAGCTTTGTATGTTCATATTTTAGAAGCAATTGAAAATTATTCTCAGAAGAGCCTGATTTCTTACCAGAACTGAGTAGAAAACCTGCCTGTTGACATCTGTAGAAATAATTCCAAGGAAATGAGGCTTTACAAAGAAATTAAGTGTACCTCCAGTCATTTTCCAAATGGTGATCTTGAGGGTATGTGGTAGGACTGGCTTTCCATCTATAAACTCACAGCACAGAAGCAAGTTTTTTAATTGTTGTGGAGCAAATAGATCTTGCACTGTCAGTTATTTTGACTGGATCTAAAATGCGCAAGTCTTTTCTGTCTGCCATTTCCACTCCCACCGCTTCAGGGTTGGCCTGATAGAGCTTCACAAGGGCTTGAGAGGAAACAAAGGGAGATGAGGAAATCAGCGGTGGTACCCACCATTTAGCCTTACTTTACTTTTTTTTTTTATTGTCTGGTAATATTTTATGGGGATCTAATTTAACATGCACTGGAAGGCAAATGGGTTCATATCTTGGAGGTGTTTGTCACTTCAGACTGTGCTGGGTGTTGGACATCTGTAACACATTACACTTGGAGTTCAAAACCTGCTTCATAACCACAGATAGTGGAACCCTCCTGAAATGAAAGTGGTTTGCAGAATCTGAGCACTTCCTGCAGGCCAGACCCAACCATTGGACTGTCGCTTTCTTTCTTCGTGGTTAGCTCTTGAAAATATCTTCAAACAGCTGAAAGCTTCTGAACGTTTAGAAAAGCCTTTTTAAGTTCTAGGTCATATTTAGTCTTACTCTTTCTGGACGTAAATAATATCTCCTTGTATGGTGGTGAGACACACATGTCCTGCTGGAAGAGAGGGCATCTGTGTATGCATCCTCTGGAGCCCATCAGATCTTTTTCCCTGTGTTTAAACCTAACAAACTGCATTTTTTTTTTATTTTTAAACTTACAGAGAGAAAAAAGTGCCTGTGTGTGGTTGTATTAAAAGCAGAGAAAACACATCAATGTATGTGAAATTATAGCTCTCTTTCTTGTCATATTAATAGCTTTCCTGTTACATCTTCTGGTTTGAACGCTTACTGCATACCTCCTAGTGTAGGAATTTGTGTATCTCCAGCAAAGCTGGATGCAGTGCACGCTGACCATTGCTGGGAGCTGGGTGTAATCACATCCTTGGATGTATTGTCTGTACTGGCAGTGTTGTTAAACACTGCCTTGTGTCTTTCGATTATGGTGTGTTGGGTGTTTGACTGTTGTTCGATATGGAATATGCCAGCTTTATTTGGACTTAACTTCATCCAAAATACCGGTTTCCATGTCATCTTTTTATGTCTGCTCATCTCTTTGGGGCTTAAAGCTTCTGTTTTGCATTCCTGATCCATCTGGCAGTGTGGTTGTGACTTCTTTGCAGCCCTCTCTATATGCTGTGTGTTTGAAATTGTCACTGCCCTAACACCCACCAGGCAGATCACCTCTGTCTTTTGGAGCTCTGGTCTGTTGTCAGTTCCAAAGGATGACTTCTGAAATTCATTAAATATGATGAAAGTGTGAAACATCCAAGATCCGTGGATGAGCTGGTACAAGGCTTAGTACAAGTATATGGGAGAGGCGTTTTTTTTTTTTCCCCCTTTTGCTTTGTTCAAAGGATAGTTTTGGTCAGCTCTGTTTTCCTGGGATACAGGATGCTGTTGGGTATTCTGACAAGAGAAAGCTTGTCCTAATGTAACTGCCGTGGCATGAACTTTGCAGACTCCATCTGGATTAGTCTGTGCTAGTTTGGCTTCCTTTCCTCCCCCATTCCAGATTCCATGCCTGATCTGGTCCTGGTTTCCCGCATTCTTTGATGCCACCACTTCTTGGAGCTGTATATAGTTATCCAGTATTAAATAAAAGCAGGTAATTAAATGGTGGCTCCTGAATTGCTTTTTAGAGGGCTCTGCTGAGTAGTGTGTTGGGTTGGAGTTGCACAACACACCTGTAGTATTTACCTGTGGAATTTGCATACCATGTGTTTGGAAAGGAGTGTGTAGCAGAAGAGATTGGGGGTCAGCAGTGGGGAGAAAGTTGTTTCAGCAACAAAACTGTCTAAGCCCCCATTCTGCTACTGATTGGTACAACGTAGTGTGAGGCAGAAAATCTGCTTTTGTTTCTGTGTTAGGTACCAAGAATATGCCCTGGTACTGGTGTGTTGGTATAAATACCTGTATTGGTATTTATCCCTATGAGTTTGAACCTATTTCGTAGGAGTATTTGATAATAAGGACATGTGGGAACGTCCTTAGATTTGGGCTGACCTGTCCTGAAGATACGTGTATTGTGTAAGCTACCTGCAAAGACTTTATTTTTGTAACATGGAAATTAGGTAGAAGGTACCCAGATGGACTTGTCCCTGGATATGGGTGGTGCTGTTCGCTTGACTGGTGCTCTGAATTTAAGTAAAGAAGCGACTTCTTCCATTTGATGGAAGCAGGGGAAGAGCAGCATGTATTTGTTTGTACCATAGTAATTTTAATATAATCCGATATTCCTCTACAGTGCCTGACACTCACAGCAAGCAGTGCTGCGCTGCTGATAAAAATAGATTGGACTTACCATGACCTTTTAAAAATGCTCCTAATACAGTAGCACAGGCTTTGCCTTAGAACATCTGACTTTTAATTCTGATTGTGAAGTCAAGTGAGGTAAGTAGAATTGGGATCAACTGTAAATGTCTTAGCCACTTAGCAAATCCTCTTGAAGAACCATGCTTGCTTGCCACCTGCTTTTTACTGAGGATATGTGGGATGATTACTGGCATGTTATGAGGTGACATCCCTCACCCAGGCAACCTCTCTCACCACTAGTTTGGTACCCAGGAATCCTCTCCCCAGCACCAAAACACTGATGACTCTGAGAGCACATTGGTTAAACTGCTTACTGGGGTAGAACACTTTTGGTGTGTGCTTTCTGCTGTGATTATGTGGCTTATGCAATCAGGATGTGAACAGCGGTTTGAAAGGCTCGTGGTTTATGGAGCTTTTGTTTTTTAACACAGTTTTCAGTTGACCAAAGAAATGGTGATGGAGAAGCCCAGTCCCCTGCTGGTCGGGCGGGAATTCGTGAGGCAGTACTATACCCTGCTGAACCAAGCACCTGACTATTTGCACAGGTAAAACTCTGCTTCACTCTGATCTGTTTTGCTGTGTGGATTTCTCTGTTTGTTAAAATTGGTGAACGAGCTTATTACCATGTCTTGGCTTGCTGAACTTGGACACTTAAAATCTGATTTATTTGAGCCAGACTCTGGGTGTAGTTTGCTTTTGGTTTTGATCAGCTGGATTAAAACGCGAATAATAAAGATTTCAGGAATTCTTTAAATATCTGAGTTCTGGCTGTTACTGAAATGCTGCTAGACATGTATTCTAAGCAGAAAAGAAGAAAATGCAAATCATAAATGTGGTGCTTGCTTCTCCTGGTTATAATCAATATAAATTGAAGTTGGATAAACATTATTTACTTAAACATTTCTCTAGTTTTGTCTTGATACAATGCCCCCAGACTAGGAGGAAACATGGAGAATGTTGTATAGTTGTGTAGTGGTGTCTCCCAGGAGTTGTACCAGCAACTCTTTCTTAAAGGAAAGTCAGGGAAATGATGAATGTACAGCAAACTGCAGTCTGTTATCCAAACAAATCAATCCCCTTTGATTTGACAGGTATCCTACATTCTGGAGCTAACCTCCTTTATGAAGATGTGCTTTTGAGTAGCCAGACAAACAATTTCTAAAACTTTCTTCCTTCCAATCTCAGGAGCACTTACTCGGAGTGCTTCTCCCCTTAGGTGGACAGCTGACCTTGTCCATTTGGGTCAGAGGAAAGTTCACAGTGTGCCATGGAATTCAGTTCTAGTCTTTTATCTGCTGGCAGAGTGCAGCCCTGTGATGCTTATGGCATTTTAGCTCATAATCCCTCAGTTACAGAAAGGAAGATGGACCTGCAGTACTGTACTGTACATGAGCAAAACAGTACCACTGTTCCTTGCTCAAGCCTGAAATAGAACTTGAGGGGAAACCTTTCAGCATTCCGGGTGTTGAGGGTGTTGTGTTACTTTGAGGACCTTGTACAGAAAGGGGATGATGGGATTGAGCCGTTAGCTCCTGTGAGACTTTGGGTTTGGCTCTTAGTACGTGGGTCTCTCAGCTTACATGGGAGAACTTTGCATTTTCCCTCCCACCCCCACATTGCTGGCAGGATTATGGGATTGTGTGGCTCTATTCCAGTGTTTCAGACAGAAAACTTGCTTGAGACTGTATTATTCATAGTGTACTGTGATGTAGAGGCTTAATGTTCTTACATATCAAAACTTAGCATTTAAATATTTCTTTACAACAGGTTTTATGGAAAGAACTCTTCCTATGTCCATGGTGGCTTGGATTCCAATGGAAAACCAGCTGATGCAGTCTATGGGCAATCTGTAAGTACTTAAAAAAAAAAAAGGCTGTTCTTTCCTTTTGTTTTGTCACCTTTGTGGCTGACAAGAGAAATATATTCAGCTGTGATTCATCCCCCCTCTGTCCAAGTGCTTTATGGAAAAAAATAAACTGTGTTAACTGTAAACAGCAATAGTTAGGCAAGATATACTTCCTTTATTGGAAAGCTCATAATGTAAAATTACTTGCAAAGCAGACTTAAAAAGGATGCTGCCAAACTTTCTCTCCAGACTTAGGGAATATATTCTAAACTAGTGTTTTATGGTTTTGCTTTCTTTGAAAACTGTTGGCGAGCAGAAATGGCTTCTGCAGTGTAACCTATCTGGACCATCCTTTCACAGGACATCCACAAGAAGGTGCTGTCATTAAACTTCAAGGATTGCCACACAAAGATTCGTCACGTGGATGCCCACGCCACCCTCAACGATGGAGTTGTGGTGCAGGTGATGGGGGAGCTCTCCAACAACATGCAGCCTGTGCGCAGGTTCATGCAGACCTTCGTGCTCGCACCCGAGGTACGTTGTCCCGAGGGCCTCTGGGGTGCTGCAGTGCTGCTGGAACCCTGTCAGGATCCGTGAGCTCTGTCTGGTTCTCTGTTGGAGTCTGCAGGGTTACACTGGGGAGGTAACTTGCCACTGAAGTCAGCAGTAGCATTCTGAAAATTCCTTTGTGAATTATGCTGCTTCTGTATGATTGTATGTTGACCTTGGATATCAAAATTAGAGTTGTAAATATCCTGACTTTTGACTCCTAGTGTGCAATATGTGCAATGCATATTTTTTCTTGAGCGTATTGAAGTTATCTTTGCTTTGCTCTCCCAGCAACTGGTCCTCTCACTGAAAAGAACTAGTAGAAAAAGGGGAATGTTTCCTGTCATTTGAAAACATGGGTACCAGATTTCCCTGTTATATAAAGCGCTGACTTAGCTTTTGAAGTGGTATTTTTAGACAACATTTTTAACAAAGTAGTTCACAGAATTGAAAATTATTGAGAAAGGAGTGTTGCAAGATTACTCTATTTTCCAATATGACTTGGAGATAAGAATTGATACTTTTGACTGTAGGAGGTTGTCCTTCATGCTTTTTCAGTGTTGTGAGCTATTGGAATTAAAAGTACTAATACAGTTTTTTCCTTTGTTTCATGCATACTTGTTAGTGTGATGTGTCTGTCTTTCTTGCTTTCCTGCCCCACATAACATATTCTGTTAAAAGTGGCAAATTTGGATTAATCTTAGGTGGGAAGGATGATTTGTCTCTTGTTTTCACATTATTTCAGTTCTTACATTACTGAATAGATGTAATTGAATCAGTTTCTCCCTTTAATTTTGCTTCTAGGGTTCTGTTGCAAACAAGTTCTACGTCCACAATGATATCTTCCGCTACCAGGATGAGGTTTTTGGGGACTCTGACACCGAGCCTCCAGAGGGTAAGTAGCAGAAATTTCTGGATGGTTCTCTTGGAATGTATCAACATTCTGTACCCTGACCAAAGCAAATCATCTTGCTGGAGAAGACAGATCAGTGTTAACTTCCATGTGCTTGTAGGTTGTTTTTTTTTCCTTCCCTGTAGTTTCCTTACACTCCAGCAGGGAGTTGTGACATGCAGATGATTATTTTTCTGGCATATTCTGTTTCTATTAAAAGAATTGTAAGACTTATTTTGGCAGTTGCAGTCAGATTTGTAGGCTATAAATCTGGTTCTCTGAAGTATTTGGAACATGTTGTTTAAACTTGGTCAAAAGTGAGTAACCAAAGTGATAGTGGAAATATAAGGAAATGTCTGTTCCATGTCACATCTTGATAGTGTTTCCCATGTGTTCTTTGGCAGAGACTTCACCTGCACATTGTGGTAGGTGCCTTGTCTCTGAACCTCATATGAAGATGTGTGTGATGTATTTTTTGCTTTTCTAACCTTATTTAGAATCAGAGGAGGAAGGGGAGGAACCTGAGGAAAGACAGCAGACACCTGAGGCCGTTCCTGATGATAGTGGTGCTTACTACGAGCAGGCTGTCAGGTAACAGTATATTTATAGGTTAAGTCAGATCTTGTGTAAGACAGGCTGCTTGTAGAACAGGTCAAATGAATTTATTGCTATTCATGGTTTTCCTTTTACAATCAAAAAAGATTTGTGTATTGGTCAACTGAAACAAAGATGCTGTTAGGCTGAACATGGAGACTGGGTTTTTTTTGCTCTTTACAGCATAACAATGCAAATTTGCATCCTTGTGCAATGTGGCCTTACTTAGATTAGCCTTGTTCTTCCTCTCAGATGTCATGTGCCTGGCTTCTCTATTGGACCAGTAGGATTCCTTAGCACCAGTAAAAGAATGAATACAATACCATCTCTTTCTTGCTTTTTGTGCTGCTGTATAATAGCAATGACATTGAGGAACACCTGGAAGAGACAACTGCAGAGGCAGAGCCTGAGCCAGAGGCAGAACCTGAACAGGAACCTGAACCAGAGGCGCAGGAAGAGAAGTCTGAGCCAGTATTAGAGGAGTCAGCTCCAGAAGAGACTGTGGAAAAGAGTCCTTCTCCAGCTCCTGCTGATCCAGCTCCTGCAGTGCAAGAGGACTCAAGGGTAATGACAGCAGATGAGTCATTTCTATGATGTGGTGGCTTCATCAGTGTGTTTGGCTCTCCTGTCTTTTTCAGAGCATCCTCTCTCCGTCAAGAGGAAAAATATCTGGAATTAAGTGTTTGAATGCTCTAGTTCCCCCCCACCAATTAGTCTGCTTGTGACCAGTTGCCTCATTCCCATTTGTTTTTATATGATAACAGGTTGAAATTCTAGTTCGTAGGAGTTGGTTTAAGTACCAGGAGCTAAGGTCAGGCTTTGTGTACTTGGTAGGTATGGGAACTGTGGCAGCATGGAGAGGCTCAGATTCTTTGTTTGTAAACAGAACTGCTGAAATTCTGAGCAGATTGCAAACAACATGCTGAGTCAGGAAAATGGGTGAAATGTGACTTTATTTCCACCTGGGGATTTTTGTTGCTCCTCAGTGTTAAGGGAGACAGAAGTGGACAGATTGTGACTCATTAAATCAATACTTTGTGCTTCTTGGTCTTGGGCCAGTGCTGTGTCCTATATCAACTCTATTTAGAAATAGGGTGGAAGTGTGACTCCATTGTCATTACACAATGATGTTTGAATTTCAATGATTTGAAGGAAGTTCTAGGGAAACTAGTGGCTGGATCCTGAATTTCAAGGATAGGTTAAAATTTGTTACTGTTACCCTGTGTCTGTTAGCTGTACTATCAGGACTGTATTTCCAAAGGAGATATAGTTGTATTATTATCTTCTTCTTTAAGACGTTTTCCTGGGCATCAGTAACCAGCAAGAACCTTCCTCCCAGTGGGGCTGTTCCAGTATCGGGAATTCCACCTCATGTGGTGAAAGTACCGGTCTCGCAGGTAAGAATCCAGCACCTGGAGAAGGCTGTGCTGAACTGGCTGACAGTAAACTGCGGTGGGGAAAAATACAGTGAAATCTGCTTGCTTACGGATCCGACTTCTCGGACTCCAGAGACTTTAAAAATTCTGTGATTCCTGATAGACTTCATGAAGATGTTATTCTCTCGCTTTTGGGTTGAAAGGTAATTGTTTCTCATGGAGGAAAAACAGAGAATGTTCATGTGAATGCTGCCTGCTTTTAGCATATAAGCCAGCGTGAGCTAACATCCATTTTAATCACAGGTGTAAAGAACTATTGTTTTTTTTCCTGTATTTTATCAACAACTTGACAGCTCTTAACAGCTGAACCCCACTGGTATGTCTGTCTGACACTCAACTGTTCACTCCTTTTTGAATTGATCCAGCCCCGCCCTGAGGCAAAGCCCGAGTCTCAGACCCCACCTCAGAGACCTCAGAGGGATCAGCGGGTGAGGGAGCAACGAACAACCATCCCACCACAGAGGGGTCCTAGGCCAAGTAAGAGAAGCTACAAAGAATAAACCTTTTTCTGCTGTTGAAAGGGGTTTGGGGAAGCAATGTGATGATTAAAGCTTTTAAAACCTCATAATTTTTGTCACTAGGCAAATAATTTCTGTTCAAGTGTTTGGCCTCATTTAGGTGATAGAAAGCAAACAGTTACAAACTTGCTAGTGTAGAATGCTTACCTTTTTATATATATGAATGGATAAGTAGTGTGAATTCTGGTTGTTGTATATGGTGCTAATTCTGACCATGGCTTGCTTTTCTCTTTGTTCCGGGGAGTGGCTTTTCTTAAATAAGTTTCACTTTTCTGTTCAAGTTCGTGAGGGTGAACAAGGCGATGTGGAAACCAGACGGATTGTGAGATACCCAGACAGTCATCAGCTTTTTGTTGGGAACCTTCCCCATGATGTGGATAAATCTGAACTTAAAGACTTTTTCCAAAGTAAGCTGGTTGCTTTGCTGCCCTGAGGGGTTGGGGGTTGCAGCCATAGGCGTGGTCAACAGAGCATTCTAATGTATGACCCAAGAACTTGGCTTTTCTCTTGCAGGCTATGGCAATGTTGTTGAACTCCGCATCAACAGTGGTGGAAAGCTCCCCAATTTTGGGTTTGTGGTGTTTGATGATCCTGAACCAGTTCAGAAGATCCTTAGCAACAGGGTAAATAAACTTGTAGTCAGTGGTTTTTGGTCTGTTGACAACAGTGTTTTTCAGATTAACAGGAAAAGATTGTACTTGGTCCCATTGGTGTTTCTTGAGCATATTAAAGTAGGTGTGATGTCTTTCTCTCCTATTACCAAGGCTTGTGTAGCATTTGTACAGATGGTGTCTTTTGTCATTGAAGTAGCTTGTAACAGCTTAGGTGAACATGAATTTATTCATTAGAGAGCCTTTTTCTAAGGGGAAGTTGCTGAATGCAGGAAGCAGCTAAATAGCTTTCAGGAAGGTAGAGAAGAGAGTCTGATTTTATGGACAAGTAGAATCTTGTTTGTCAAAGAGGTTGAAAGGAAGAAGCTGTACTGGTGTGCAGGCTGAAAAGAATTGTGCTAACAAAGGCAGGAGGTACCTGCTCAGCCTGTCAGAAGTGATTGCTAATGCAGAGTGTGCACCCATGACTGCGTGGTAGGCAGTGAGTCTGGAAGCACCTCTAGGAGCATCCTGATCTTGATCTACCCCTGCAAGAGTCCTAGGGCTGCTGGGCTTTGGGTACACTGACTCATCAGCACTGCCACAACCGCTGCTGGCATCCCACAGTGAAAGGTGTCTGTCTGCATGAAACATGCCAAACTCAGATCAGATCTCAAGGCTTAAAAATCTGCACCCAAGTTGCCTTTCACCTTAAGCACAGAAACTTACTGGCTGTGCTTTTGTGCAGTGAGGAAGCAGAGAAGAAAGGATGTCCTTGGTGAAGATCTGGGCTGTAAGCAAGCATACTGCAGTTTAACACAGCTCCTACCCTGCTTGGAACAGCAGTGAATTCTCTTTGTAGTATCCATTGTGGGAATCACGTTGCAGATAGGCTCAGTTCTTGGAGCAAACATGTCCTGAAACTGTAGGACGTTTTTTCAGAATAAGGCTTTGGTAGACAGTTAGCCACTAAAGCTAAACTTGATGTCTGCTGCCTGATGGGAAATGAAGGTGTTTACACTGTAACATGGTGTGCTGGTCTTTGCCCTCTTCAAGCCATCAACTGTGCTGCACAATGTGCTCCATGCTTCAATCTGTTCTTCTACAGTCAGTTCAGGAGATGTGAATCGCTTGTCTTTCCTTTGGATGAGATAACATTGTACCTGTATCAAGGATGGGTCAGATTTTTTATGTTCTTGGGTGGAATAATTTGAAACAAGCGAGTCCTTAGTCCTGTAGTTAGTGGATTCTTGCAGACTTCAACTTTTTGTCTGGTTGCAAAGGGGATTTGTGGGGTGTTGCAGTCCTGCTCCTCTTCCGGTTTTGCTTCGCTGAGGTTTCTGGATCAAGCAGCCACTTGTCAGTGCAGTTCTAAAAAAAATAAGCTTGACCTAAGTGAAAGACTTGACTGGCCTGTGCAGCAAGGTGGCAGAGAGGATCTGACATTCTTCATGCCGTAGGAAAAATCATCTGGGACTCTGCATGGTTGCCACATAGTAATGGAAGGAGGTTGCTGTTAATGGTGCAGTTCCTTTTCTAAAATATGTCAGTCAGAATGCTCAGTGTTAAGCCTGAGTTTGCTCTTCCAGTGTCACTCCTTTGCATCTTTATACCTTCTCCAGTAAAGCCGCAAAACTGGATGCCTAGTTTTACTACTGCCATTGTTTAGTAAGCAATCCTCAAACACTTCAGTCTTTCATGGAGAGGAGGATATGAGAGAAGGTTGCAGGAATCTGCTTGACCTTGAAGAGCTACTGGTGAGTCACTACTGAAAGTCCCTTCTCTGCTTTCGTTGCAGCCCATCATGTTCAGGGGAGAGGTGCGCCTGAACGTGGAGGAGAAGAAGACACGAGCTGCCAGGGAGGGTGACCGCAGAGATAACAGACCTCGTGGACCCGGAGGCACTCGTGGGGGGCTGGGAGGTGGGATTCGAGGGCCTCCACGTGGAGGAATGTCCCAGAAGCCAGGATTTGGAGCTGGAAGGGGGATCGGGCAACGCCAGTGAAGGCATCGCGGATGTTGACACGGAGGCGCAAACCCTTTTTCCTGCAGATTTGTGAATTTCAGCCTTGGGTATCTTGGAATGTGGCCCTAGCCTGTTATAGACTGCTACGTTTGATACTATTTTGGCCCCTTTTTGTTTGTGTTATGGTTCTGTGATTTATTTTTTTCTAGTCCTTGTCCCAGATTCCAGCTTTGTGGAACAACGTTTTAGGAAAAGTGGATTTTAAAAAGAGAAGAACTGAATTTTCTTGTTCACCTCAAGCTTACGGACTGAATTTTTTTGGTACCGGTGGTTTTTCCTAAAGGAATGTCTCTACTTTTTTTTGTTTTGTTTTTTTGGGTTTTTTTCTCTCCCCTTTCTACTGAATTTGGGTGCATTTCAGTCAGTGGAATGATATTTCACGTGCATGCGTTCAAGAGCCTGTAGGAAAACATAGTACTTGGCAAGTATTTCAAGGTCAGAAAAACAAAACTATTGATGTTTCTTTGAGGGTCATATGAACATCCTCTGGTGTGGAGATACTGCCACTTGAAAAATTGACTTTCACCTTTCTCTTTGTGGCGCTGTAAGAGTGGAATAATGGGTATCTGTAGGATCTCTTTTTCTTTTGATACATGATCACAGAAAGGAATTCGAACTACTGTTTTACCACTTTGAAATTTTGGATTGTGGGATAGCTTTTAAATGTCTAGAACTTGACTCTTCAAACACTTTTCCTGAACTTGTGAAATTTTTTATTGAAATAGGGAGTTTTTTTCATGTTTAGTTTGTATTTGTATAAAAAAAAAGCAAAATTGTTGTGCCTTCTATTTATCTCTCATTCCAGTTTTGGCAAATTGTTTTAAAAAATAATAAAAAAGGTCTAGATTTGCTTTATCAAGTCAAGAGTATGTTGGAGTTTTTACAAGGGTAAGTAGTTCTTCCTTCAGTCACTAGGTTGACTAGGTAGAGGTGGTCATAGCTAAAGTTTTTAATATCTTCTGTACATCATCTTAGCTGCATTTAAATAATGGAAAACAAGCCTTTTTTGGATGCAAAATTTAATAACTTGAACTTGAGGCTGGGCAGGTCCTGTTACAAATGTTGCAAAAATACAACTGAAGAAGAAATACCTCTGTCACATCCTTTACAGTTCCAACTGTTGTATGCAGTAGAGTTATTTTTGCAGTACTTCCTTCCTTGCTTCTGCCAGACCTGAAGTGGATAAGATGGCGTTTTTGTCAGAAGTACAGAAGGTGCCTGTCTGTCCTGGTGTCAAGATGTTGAATGGTCTCCACTGCCTCAGAAAGAAGATGAAACTGAAAGTAAAATACAGAACTGGGTAATTCCAATCCAAGTGATTTTATGAGATTGTGCTGCACAAAGCACTACTTATGCAGTGCGTGGAGTTGAACATCTGGATGAAAACAGCAGTTTTGTGTCTACACCAGACCTTCAGATCTCGTGGTAGTACAAAAGAGCTGTTTACTTATCTGTGTCAGGTTTTGCTGCGTCCATGTTTTCTTGGTTTTTTACTATGACTGCACATGCAGTGTGTCATCTCTTGACCTGTGCCTGCTGTAAAGCTGGAGTGGATCTGCCCTCGCTATTACCGGTTTTGAACAGTCATTTTTTGCCTTTTACTTGCCAAACTTATTGGTTGAACCTGGTTGTACTAAATGATGGTAGAGCGTTGGTTTCTGTTTTTATCTTTCTCTTCAAAGTTGTTACACTGTTTGTCCCTTCCCTCTTTACAAATGTGACTTAGGTTAGCCTGCTTACTATCTGTACGGGAGGATTTAAATACCTTGGTGAAGTGGGGGAGAGTGCAGCGTGAGTGTTGTGTGCTCTCACAGTCAGCATTCTGGAAATTCTGCAGCTCACTCACAGTAATTTACTCCCTCTTTCTAAAAATGATTCAGTACATTTTAAAAATAGTTGTAGAGTTGGGGTTTTTTTTAAAAAAATTCCAAACAGGAAAGAGCTTGCTTTCTGTAATGGTACTTGCATTCTTTGTCTCGAAAAAGAACTGTACACATCATATATTTCAAATATGTACAATGTCTGAAAGGTTTATGCGTTGATACCGAATATAAAGCACCCATGTGCCTTTCAGAAACCATTGTAAATCCCCCAGAAAACTGAATCACTCCAATTTACTGACTGCTGCCTGGTAGATATACTGGCAATATGCTTTTGCTGTTGCCTCCTACCATGGAACCATTGCTCACCCTCCTGGACTCAGGGTGGGAAATGCCTCCATGCCACCCGCTCCAGGTGCTTGCTTGGAGAGAAAAGAGTTCCTGGAACTGGCGGTTCAGTGTTTCCTCAGTGAGCAAGCTGCTGTTTTAGTTGTTCACTTCTGCCCCAGGCTGATGTACTGGCCGGGGGAAGAGGCTGCTCACCCAAGAGACCTTTTTCTGGAGGGCAGATGCCCAGGTCTCTCTACCTGATATCTCACTTTCCAAGTGGTTTTTTTCCTGTGTAACATGCAATGTGCAGTTAGGGTGAGACCAAAGTTCCAGTTTTGCTTTTGTTTCCACCCTTCCGAAGTGCTGCTTTATTAAATAGAACAAGGAGCAGCTTGAAGTAGAAGAAAACCAACACAAACTGTTTTTCCTGCGTGCAACAAATTCTTTTTAAAGGGACAAATAAACTGCTGATGACTAAAAGCCTTAGATGGTTTTGCTACATGTTAAAAGTGACCTTGGTTGTAGATGACTTAAATGGTCAATAGTGAGATGTAAATAATTACAGGAGGATCATTTATGGATGCTGTAAATCACGGGGGCAGCATTTGTTTCAAAGGAAGTGGGGAGGGGGGAAGTTTTGCTTACCTGTTTTCTTCCTTGTCTATTCTCCTTGCTTACACTAGCTTTTTTTTTTTAAGTTAAATTTTATGTTTTGTGTCATGCAAAGTCAGACTGAATGAGAGACAATCTTAAAACAGATAAGAGATGACAGAGAATGTGTTCAAAACCAAATTATGCAGTAATCTGAGAGTGGCGGTAAAGATGTTACGAAAGTAGAAATAATGCTGTAAGTCATCATCTTTTCTCTGTAATTTCAACCTCTACTAAATACCTAATAAATACTAGAAGGATATGAACTGGGTGAAAATATGGAAAAAAATAAAAATAGTTCTAGGGTTTGACAAACTGTTTAACTTGATGTGCCATTTCATCAGATATTTCGTGATTTAATTAATTGACTAAACGTGAGAGGTGATACTGCCTGTGTTGTAAGTTTACTTTTCAGATAAATAATGGTATTTTTAATAAGAGTGGCATAGGAGAGAGAATCTGCTGGTTGCATGATGCTGCTTCTGGCTTCTAGATGCTGCTTCTGGCATGATGTTACACTATTTGAAAATTGGCTTACTGTAGAATCTGCTCATGTTTTCCTAAAAAAACAATTGTCACTGGGATGCCAGATCACTGTGAATGGGAGGGGAACACTGCTGCAAATCCCCTTCAGTAACACACCCTTACACCTGTCCTATAGCCTGAAACATGGGGTTTAGCTCATCCTGCTCTTCCCACAACACTGCTCCAGCACAAGCCAAAAGTCATTCACTTGGTAAGAGTTTATGGGCAACTTACAGTAAGAGCTGGAAATACAGGATCTAGTTACTGCACAACTTAGGCACTTGTTCCTCTGGAAGTCAACAGGAGTCAGGAAGGGAGCTATCTCTGTAGATCAAAGGCAGGTGTGCAGGAGGTGTGTGCCCATGTCCATGCAGGATAACCAGTGCTGGCACAGTGGCTCCGTGTCATCGTCCGGTCCCAAGGGGGTTGTGCTGGCTGATGCTCTCACCCCTGAAATTCCACCTTTCTGCAGAAAGATGCAGTTACACCTTTACACTCCCTGCTCCCAGATGGAGTTTCTCCAGGTGACCCCCAATGACATGACACTTGGTTATGGTGCCTGACACTGCCACTCTGTTCCCTGCAACCAGAAGATGGAATAACAGGAACTGGGAGTCCCGGCAGCATCCCCTTTTCTGTCTCACACGCAGCTGTGTGGTGTGTCCTGTGAGACTGGAGCACAGGAAGGGCAGGAGCAGGCTTTCCCTGTCATTTCTACCGCTTCCAAGTGATGTGTGTAGCTCCAGTAAAAGGTTTTTGTGATGAAACTGAAAATTGACACCAGGTTTAACTCTGCTTATCTATGTGCAGTCGCCGTTTCCATACGAATACAAGCCACTGTAGGAATGTGACAGGAATTGTTAAAATCCTTTTACAGTGGACAACGCTTTTAAAAGTGAATTTATATGCTGCATGGGGTTTTGTACTAGTTTACTTTCTTTGTGTTTAGTTTTTGGGCAATGGGGCTTGCCTCTTTAAGATCACTTTTTGCCACTATATTGTACATTTGAGACCAAGAGCAGTCTGTGGGATATTTTGGTCTTGAACCTGTTGAGTAAAAGGCCCTGCTTGTCTAAGCACCAAGAAACGTCAAACAGAGGTTTCAAGGAAGCAACATCACCTTGAGAAATGCAAGATTAGTGTCTGAGACTGAATACAACAGGATTTCCTCAGCAAGGGATTAAATATTTCACCTCATATTGTCCCTTCTGCTGCTTTGCCTCCCACCCAGCTCGCACTGCGTCACAAAGTCTGTTGAACAAGGAATATTTCTTACTCTGTGTTGGTGCACTGCATTGTACAATGGGCCCCAGTCTCATTTGGATCCTCTCTTGAGCCTTTTTTGTTTCATCATCCAAAAGCGAATTACTCATACTGAATTTGCAACACAAATTTGACAGCACTCTACCAGTCACATGAAGTGTAAGAATAGAAAATTGTTCAAGGGTCCAAACATAATTCATTAATTTTCTACTGACGAATTAATTGTTTCAGACATACATTTCAAAAGATAGGTGATGCATAGTTGCAGCTGAAGTTTGGGTTTGGGGAAACCAAAGTAGATCCACATCTGTAGAATCAAGCTGATCTATGAAGATGTTTTAGAAAACACTGCTAAAAATACTTTTAAAAACCACCACAGTAATTAGAGAAACACAAAACTATTAATAACACTATAAAGTGTTAGGATATATTTTTTTTACATATATTTTTTATTTAAATATTTTTTATATTTTTCAGAATTTGAACTTGAAAATTAAGCAGTAAAGCTGCAAATATGTTTCTAGACGCCTTGCAATGAAAAGCTATGATTTTAATATGTCATTAGGAAAGTGCCTAGAAATAAACTTTTAATTTACTATGTTGGTATTCTAATAATGTATTATAATAAAACCTTTATATTGATAACTTGGAATTATATTAAGTGGCATCTGTTGTCTTTGAAACAATATATTTGGTTAATCCTTTAGGATAGTTTTGTTGAGTCAGTGGATTCACAGAAGGAATTAATTTTGATCAGTAATAGCTTTACATGGATCAGAGCTTTTCCAAAAAAGTTTCACATTAATTGTAGCAACTTGCTCTAAGTCTTGCATTTAGATTTCACAACCATGTTAAGTTCTTGGGAGAACCCAACAAACCTCCAGATTAATGTTCAACTAAATTACGAATGTATAAGAAAATTTGGAATTAGTCGACTGACACGCACGATGAAGAAAAGAAGAGGGTGTTTTTGGACCCTAGGGAGATGTTCCTGCTGTTGTATGTGTTCTTTTAAAAAAATCTGGGATTCATCAATGAAAGTAACACTGGTTTTGTTGTTGATGATCTACCCTCATAATAAAATGACTCTTACTTTTTATTAAAATTAGAGAATACTTCATCCCAATGCCTTTTCTGTAATACAAAGTTCCGCTGTCGATAACACGAAAGATTCCTAAATTTAAAACTCTCCTATGGTGCATGTGTTCATTATAGAATGCTTTCTCTTTCTAACTTGTTTTATGAACATACATTAACAGTCACAAGAAGAATCACTTGGAAACTGTGAATGCTGTGTAAGAGAACTTGCTTTAGAATGAATACACTATCAGATTTAATTGCCTGACCGATGATGAAGCTATTTTGGTTTTGTCTCTCTGATTTCCAGCCCACTGAAGCCCTTGAGGAGTCGTCCTAAGAGAAGTGCTCCATCCCTGCGCTCAACTATGCAATTCCCCCTTCCAAAGTCCATCACCTGTGTCTGGTTTGGCAACTTAGGCAGGCCAGCTGTCTGAGGCCAGGACATGATTTCAGTGACAAGAAGAAAAGTCTAGCTCAGTTTCCAGAAAACACTGTGTGCCGGAGCGCTGTCCCTGGAGCGTCCAGGGTTCCTCCCCTCCTTTCAGCAGCTGACGGGGTGGGTCCCCAGCGAGCTGCCCAGCCCCTGGCACCTGTTATAGCGTGTGTCTGCGGGTGAGAGGCTGCTCGGGCCACGGGGGTGTGCGAAAACTAAGAGTGTGAAAACCGAAACAGAACCGAGCGTGATGTTTTATCGCAAATCCAGCCCGGGGGAGCCACCGCGGCGGAAACATGGCGGCGGCGCCGCTTCCTGCGCGCAGAGATGGCGGCGGCGGCCGGTTCCTGCCTGAGGCGGGCGGGCACCGCCGGGCCGGGGGCTCCCCCCGCGCCGCCGGGGTGTTCGGCGGGGAGGATGGACAGTGCCGTGGATAGTGTGGGAGCGACACCGGCAACCCCTGCCCTGGCGCGGGCAGGGCGGGCTGTGAGGGGAGCTCCGCCCGGTGCTGGCGCAAAGGGGCGGCGGGGAAAGGCAGCGGCTCGTCGCCAGCCTCTACCCGCCCAGCCCGGAGCTCAGACAGTCCTTCTGGCCCTAGTGCTTCCGACTGATTTTAAACAGAAGTAAGCGGCAATTTTGTTTTCCCTGTGTATTTCTGGGGAAAAAGAAGCAGGCAGAGCAGTGAACTTCGCTCTTGTACAGTCGGAGAAATAGAACTGTTTGCAAGTCCCAGGGTTTCTGTGGCGTTTGAGTGTCTTTGCGCGAATGTGGGCGTTGAAATGAGTAATTTGTGATATTTATTAATATGGTAAATTTAAAAATAAACAACACAAACCAAACAAACAATCAAACGCAGAAGCCGGGGGCCCTGCAGAGCCGGTGCTCCTGGTCTCAATTCTCCACTGCGAAACCAACACACACAGTCCTGAACACACTGAAATTCCAGTTCAGCTTTACACAACAGCCCCAGACAAGTCTGCCAGGAGTTCTTTGGTGCTGCCACATGGCAGGGATGTCCTTTAGACCTGGCAGTTCGCTCTCCTTGGTGAAAAGGATGGTTCTGGGGGCAGGTATGAAGATTTGGAGCTGATCTCTACGGCTGCTTATTCTGTACATCATGAAAGGATGTATTTTTGAACAAATTGTATTTTAATTGTTTCGTCCCTTACAAAAGTGCTGCCTGGGGCTGGGAGCACACAGCACACGACCAGTTTTAAGCTGTGAGTGCTCTAGCAGGAAGGAATTATCTCGGTGATGATTTCATTTCTCAGCAATGCCATTATTACCTTGGCTGGTAACTTGAAAAACTGCTCTCCTAAGATCTTTATCATCATTTACATTTTATATGGAAGAATGGGGCAAGAGGGTTGTTAATAGCTTATCTGGTTTTGAGACATGAAACAACTGTGTAAAAGTCTTTCAAACTCCATCATTCCTTAAAGAAAGCAGGTTTTAGAGTAATGGCATGTTCTCAGAATAGATTTGAAGGGCAGGATGTTGCCCTTCTATTTTCTGTCACAAAATGCCACCTGCCACGCCAAGAGGGATCTGCTGTTCCATGATGATATTTCAAACTTGACAAAGCACCTGACTGTGGAAAGAAGAATACTTTTATCGTATCCATCTTTAAGATTCAGTGTGAGAGGCAGTCCCTTTAGCATTCTGAAATGTCATTTTGTGTGTCTGCACCAAGGTCAGTTCATCTACCAAAGAATTTTACGGCTATGTAAAAATAATGCCATGTGCTAGCTTGCAAAATCATACGAGAAATTTGGTTTTTTATCTTATATGGACCTTAGGCCCAGTTGAACTCCTGGCCAGAAGCTGTTTCAACTTGCAGGACTATTTAAGGCATATTTTGTCTCTATTGAAAATACCGTTCCTTTGGGCCTGACTTTAAAATCCAGGATATTATAAAAAGACAAACATGGACCTCTGGAGATTGTCTGGTCCAGTCCCTTCCAACCCTGACTATTCTGTGGTTCTATGAACTTTCTATTGGGTACCTGTCTTTGCTTTGTGAAAGACCAGAGCTGTGATATGTCCCTCTTGTGGAAAAGTTGCTTCTGCTGCCTGGAGTTAATCTGGAATCCTGAGAAAGGAAGAATAACTGTGTGTTGGCAAACTGGGTTAGCCCTGCAAGTCTGAAACAGCAAAGAGGAGTGCAGGAGCCTGACTGCTGTGGCTGCTGCTGCTGCTGGAAGAATTCCTCCGTGGGGTGGAGCTCAGCAGGTCACAGATTGGAGAGATTATTCTTCAGAATAAAAGGCTTAATGGTAAAACTGGTCTTGTGCCTTATTTTCACGAAATGTGTTAGCACAAATGTAGCAGCAGCGTGGGCTGCAGCGTGGAACCTCCAGCACTAAAAATCCATGGAGAGAATTTCAGAAAAATCTTTATTTTTTTTTAATTGGAATCAGCATGAATGTATGATTCAATAAATATATTTTATATACATTTAACGGCAGAAACTTTACATTCCATCTTCAAACTGCTGAAATAGAACTTCTGTTTTAAAATTTTTTTTACAAGCCAGAAAAATAATCTGCCACAGTGTCTGTGTGGTCATGCAAATGGGCCAAGTTACAAGTTTATTTCATCATGATGTAAAAATACTGATTTGAAGGAAGCAATTTCTCTGCACTCTGACCAGTGTAGCAAAATATCCTTAAATGGAGTGTAAGGCCATACCAATTTTGTGTATGTATATATTTATATGTAGCTATATAATAAATCCATATAGAAATGACAGGGAGGTCCCTTTTTAAGGTGGACAGGGAGAAGACATGTAAGTACTTCATAATGAATCCAGTTTATTCCTTTTGAAGAATTTTGCATCCTAAGTTTTAAGCATGGGTGCACTTTATATTTTGTATTTCTCTAGTCTCTATTCTTGAAGGGAGAGTAGCATGAAAATTAATAAGCATTGACTTTTCCATTCTTTTTTCAAACCTGTGTTAGCGAACCAATAGAGACACTCAGAGAGCACTTGCATTGCCCAGTTCTCTCTCCCTTCTTACCCTTACTCCAAGGATTAATTCTTACTCTGTGAATACTTTTCTAATTACCTCCTGTGAGATGTTGATATTTTAGCACCCATCTTGCAAGGCAGAAGATGAAAACAGCTGAATATGAACTATTTCATTATCTGTTTTAAAGATGCTTATGTGAAATTGAGGGGAGATGAGTTTTGTTCTATTAACAGCAGCAGCTCCTTTTTTCTATGCTGAAAAGTTGATCAAACTAGGCCAGTTTAATGCCACTGCTTCCTCCTGAGATCTTGATAAGATTGAAGAAGGAAGAGAAAACACCCTGACCTTGTTGCCATCCTTTCCTGATTATGAACAAGCTTGGGAAAATATCTGCATCCTGATTTATCTTTTTTTTTTAGCAAGCACACAACCCCCCCCACAGAAAGAGTTCAAATGTGGGTCTAGTATTTACAGAAGAGCAGTGATAAACAGGCCGTGATGGACATGTCAAGAGGGTCTAATCCTCAGTGGTCTGTCCTGCCCCCTTTGCAGGAGGGTCTGTCCCGCAGCCGACGTCTGGGTCTGTGCTGGCAAACCCCACGCTCTTACCCTGAGTGGAGGGTGACTGGCATTGCTCCCTGGGGTGGGGGGTGGACAGTGACTGGTGGCAGAGGGATGGGGCACCCAGTAACATCTCACACTGAACCAGCCCCGCCCTTGGCTGTCCCTGGTGTAAACAGCGTCAAGGCGCTGTTGTGTTTTGGAACAAATGAGCTTCAGTAAGCCAAGCTTTGGAAACAAAGATTTTCTTCATACGAATGGCTTGCAGATGGGAGCGATACAGAAAACGGGGCAGCACAATGCCACTGCTTAATAGGCTTTTTTCAAAAGGTATTTCTGGGAGATGTTCTTCCTAGATACCAGATTTTGAAGGTTGGACTAGAGAGGTGAATGCTGAGGGAAACAGAGAAAATGTTTTTCAAGGACACAAGGAAAACACTCTCTAGATGCTGAACTGTTCCCACTTCTATCTATTTTGCATGTTTTCAGTTGGAAAGTATTCCTGCTGTGTGTGTTTGTATCTCCCCTCCAAAGTAAAACCAAATGTGCAATGGTTGTCCTGAAGAGAAATATCTTAGTATTTTTATTTTTCTTCTAGATTCATTTACAAAACAATGTAAATGGGTGTGCGTTTATAGTTGGACGGGAGGAGTTCCTGGTCCTCCCCTCTTTTTTTATATCACTTAAGTGTAAGTTTTTTGTTACTCCTCACTTGTAATATAATAAGCATGATATGCTGTACACTGTGGTAGAATGTGAGAGAGAACAGTCCATAAAATGTCCCTGTCCATGATGATGTTTAGCCTGCCCGTGGCTGTGGTTTGATCTCAGGTGGGTGGTCACAAGCAGCTGCTTCGGACAGGCTTGTGCATCATCAGGATTCAAAGGCTGCTTCCAGGATGGTGTCACCAATGCTGCAGGGATGGTAAACTGCGATGAAATGCAGTGACCTTTGCGTGTCAGGCCATTTTCAGGTGAAGTCCAGAGTGTGTTGCCTCGCCTTTACATCTCTCTGTTAGTCTCTTAATTCGCTGAAGTCTCCCTGTATCTCATACATGGACATGTGAATGGCTTTTAGCACAGTTGCCTTCTGTTTCAGTTCTTTTGAAACAGTCATCTCTTTGCTGCAGCTTGGTAAGTCCATAAGGAAGAGGTGAGCTCTGGCCTCGGTTAGTGCTGTCAGCGTGTCGTGACCAGACTTGGGAACCACACAGACTTATCTTTTTGTGTATGAATTCCATTTCACAGTAGGCTTCAGATGCTCCAAGCGGTGCATTTTTCAGGATAATTAATTCCACACGCGTGTGGTGAAGTAAGTCCCTTGGCCTTTGTGCCTTAATGCCAACTCCTGTGCCTCTGGAGCTGCTGGTGTCCCCTGACCTCCCGCCCCAATCCCAGGGAGCGCCGTGCTGGTTGTACAGTGAGATGCTCTGACCTTGCACCGAGCAGCGAGATGGAGCTCAGAGGCAGAGTTCAAGCACAACAGGTCACTCAGGTCACTCTTCCCAGCGAGGGGAAGGGATTGCTTACCTGTTTCTCAAATTCTCGCACAACATCACTGTTTGGATCTTAATGTTTGCTTCCCAAAAGTTACAATGTGGACACTCCCAAAGCTGACAGATCGCCAGATTAACCTGCTGCCGTGAGCTGATTTAAGGAGGGATGTACCAATTATGGTTCTGAATTGTGTGTGTGTTTCCAACGGCCCTGTCAAGTTTAGTTACCCTGCTCAGGGCTGGAGGGCTGTGAAGGGGGTGGAGGGGTGTGGGACATCAGCCTGGGGGTGGAGATGCTGTTTTTACAGTTCTCCACTTTGAGCAGGTTAACTTGGGGATTTGTCAGCTTGGTCCATGCTGTTTCTGAGCTTATTTTCTCTTCTGATCTAACCCTGGAATTGGAAGAATGCAAGTGTTTTGAACAGAAACATAAGCAGATTTGGGAAGAGTGGGACAGAAGAGAAAGACATTAATTCAGCGTAGGCAGGGCAGAGTGTTTCAAAACCCTGGTTCAGTTGTTTCCTGGACTAGACAAGCACAAGGCAAAGGAACTTCTGCTCCCTTCTGCTAAGATTTTGTTGGGTCAGCCTCTAGCTGAGCATCTCTTGTACAGCTGAGCTCTACTGCTGTGACCAGCAGGACTGGCCATGGTCACTTAAACAAAATGGTAAGGAGAGGATGTATCAATAGCTAATTCATTCGAGATGGTTTTTTATTTGTTTGGGGTTTTATATTGATTCTATTTTTCCTGATCAAAAGTGGGATTGATGGCAAGTGGAGGCATGCATCTGATCAAGGACTTGCCAGGATTGTTCATTGTACTCCTGCCCGTGAGGGATGTACCCCAGTGTGCAGTTGTATAGTGAGATGCATTTCCAGCACCATTTCTATGTTACAGAGGCTGCCCCTTCTCCACTCCCTGTCTTTATTTGCTGGTCTCTAAAGTTCTGTTTTAGAGGTGACACTGCCCATGATGTACCATACCTCTTCCTCCATGGGGCAAGTCAAGCCTTATGAATTCCTGCCAACCCCTCAAGTTATAAGCATCAGTATTTAAAGCCTTGACTCCCAGGAAGACCATATGGACAGGTTGCAATTGTGACTGCACTTAACTACAGCAAAGAGTAAGTACTACAGGCTCCTCTGCCTTTCAGAAGCCATGATCTGCTCCTCCTTTCTCATTTCAGATCCCTGCCTTCACTGTACTCTTGACTAGGGAGTTGATCTCTTAGAACTCCTCTGCTCTCTAACACTGCAGCCTCAGCAGAGCAGACCTGGCTGACAAGGACACAGTTGTGTCCTCCTGTGACACAGCTCCAGAGCTGCTCCTGCTCTTCAGGAACTCGTGTTGGTTCTTTAGCCCATCACACGTAACTGTGATGAGGATACTTCTGAACACATGTAAGTGCATATCCAGGAGAGGTGTCTAAGGCACCGCCCGTGGCACAATCTTTTCAATGTTGCATAGTTTTAGTTCAGTAAAAGTCAGCGTTTTGGGACTAGGTGTCAAGCAAGAAACACTGGAGCCCCGGCCCCAGTTCTGCTATCGTTGGAAGTCGTGCCCTGTTGGTCTCTGCAGGGTTACGCCAGGGCAATGCTGACTTAAGCAATTATCAGGCGCCCACTGTAATTGTGACCGTGAGGGTGTCATCACTGCAAGGTTGATTCAGGCTTGAACCTGGAGCTGTAATTTAGTGCCCAAATTCTGTGGTGTGTTTAACCCAGGCCAACTGGCTGAGCTGGTCTGCAGCCCCAAGCCTGATTCATGGTTTTGTCGCACAGGTAACCCAGCAGTGCCTCAGTGTCACCAAGTGCCTGGATAAGGCAGACATGCCTTCCCTCAGATCCTCTGGGGAAGGGGATTTGCTAACAGTGCTAACAGTCCTGGGACCAGCCTCCCAACAGCCTTAACCTGCGAGCTCTGTGCCCCTCAGACTTGGGAGCTCCAGGCAGCCCTACCTGTCCCTGCCAAGCCTGACTCACCTGTCACAGCAGTGACACACTCGCAGCCTGAGCAGGCAGTTAATGACAGTACCACATGCCCCAGTTCCCTGGGTGGATGAGGAGGGTGTCCTTGTTTGGCTTAAGCTACTTACGCAATTCAAGTGGCAAATCTATAAATAAAAGCTAATTTCAGACCAGACTGATGGCTTATTTATGCTGGTATCGTCCCCTTCCCAGAGAAAACATGGAGGATTTTATACTGGAAGTGCTGACATGCTTGACCCTCAGGCTGGGAACAGCATTTATATTGTCTTGCTGGAACTGCTGCTCTCAGGAGACTGATGAGGTCCCTCTCCCGTGTGCTTTTCATGGCAGCACTAAGCAGAGCTTGTGAGCCCCAGGAGCAATGCTTTGAGTGCTGCAGGGATTGTTAAACCAACACGAATCAATCCCTGCCTTTGCCCAAAGTGGCAACATCCCCTTGTGCTGAATCTGTTCCATCTGTTCACTCTCTCTGTGCATGATCTGGGTCAAACCATGGCTGACCCATCTCCAGCACTGCTGGGAGCAGGCCCTGTCCCAGGCTGGGCTTCAGCACTCTGTCCGTAAGAGACCCAGGAGCAGGAATATCACAAACATAAGACTCCCTTACAACTTCTACTCAGAAACCTGGCAATAAAGTGTGTGAGCAAACTTAGGTTTGCTAAACTTGATGGTCTTATTACTTAATACGATCTCGTAATTCCTGCTGCCTTGCACCACACCTGTTAGCTCCTGTTGGATGCCAGAAGCGATGTGGCATGCAAACAAACCTCTCCTATTGCTTTTCCTTTTCCTTTCCCTTCTCTGCCGGTCTTTGCCAGGATCCTCATTTGGCAATTTAACCAGTAATTTCCTCTGCTAGGGACTGAAGTCATCCTTCTCCTTGTAGCCTGCCACGTGTTTTGTGTCCTTTCCCATGGTACAACAGCAGGCAGCGTGATGCTGGGACAACTGATAGGGTGAGTGAGGGAAGGAAGAGATGAACAAGGAAATTTGTAGAACCTGCAAACAAAAAGGTCACCATTCCAGTGCATGGGATGCCTGCTGGAAGGGAGCCCACAGGTTGGGAATCCTCCTCTATTTCAGCCTGTGCTTTCCACTGTTAAGCTACCTCCAGTACCTCTAGCCTGGGCTGTGCACTTCAATGTTCCTGCAGGGTGGGATCACCCAAGGGCTGCTCATCCCAGCGGTTCTCAGAGGAGGATGTCTCATCCAGTGCAAACACCTGCAGGCAGAGCCTGGTGTAGCTCTGAGTGGATGCTCTGTTCAAAATGTGCAACAGCTCCTCACACCTCGCCTGGTTCACTGCAGCTCCTTTCCTGTGGGGCCCTTTGCTACACACCACGGCAGAAGGAGACTGGGAATACAAGAACCTGATTTCCGATAAACAGCTGCTGTGTAGCTGGATCACTGTAAAACATGGAGCCCTAGAGGGATAATAGCCCCAAAGACTGCATTCTCTCTGATGTACGCTGCTTTGCTTTTACAGAGCACAGTCAAAAAAGCCCTTACTGGCCACCCTCACGTTCCCCTGGAGTCCTCCTCATGCTTGGATGTGAAAGCACTTCCCTGGTAGCTGTTACCCTGCCTGCTTAGGGGGAATGGTTTTAGTCCTGTATTTTGCTCTGTATTTCCCAAGACACTGATCTGTGCCAGGCCCTTCAAAGGTTGCAGCACTGAGGAACTGAGCCCCATAGAAGTGAACATTCAGGTGGTGGAAGAGAGAAGATGAATACAGAAAAGCCCAATAGACTTGGATGAAGTAAGAGACTTGTGTAGATTCATTTGAGCAAGAGATGTGTAACTGCCCTTAAGAAATAATTGTTAAGGAGAAAGAGAGAAGGGAATGGGAAGACTTAAAGAACCTGAAATCATTTAAGATGCTAAAATTAATGAGTTTCTGCTTTGGTGCTCATCCTAGCACCCTGAAGAACAATCCTGTACCTCAATTTTCTATTTAACTAGTGAGACTTGGATGAAGTAAGAGACTTGTGTAGATTCATTTGAGCAAGAGATGTGTAACTGCCCTTAAGAAATAATTGTTAAGGAGAAAGAGAGAAGGGAATGGGAAGACTTAAAGAACCTGAAATCATTTAAGATGCTAAAATTAATGAGTTTCTGCTTTGGTGCTCATCCTAGCACCCTGAAGAACAATCCTGTACCTCAATTTTCTATTTAACTAGTGTGCTGTCTCCATACAAATGGTGGAAATCTATTGAAGTAGGAGCAGCACAAGACGCCCCTTCTATCCATCTCCCTTTGAGAAGAAGACAGGTGTGTGTGGGTGCTTCCAAGCAGGGAATGGATTAGATACTTCCCTTGCTGAGCTGCAGCAGGGCAGGACGTGCTGCCTGCAGTGACCCAGACCTGCAGCTGCACTGGGAGGACTGGGGCTTTTGGTAGCAGAGGTCCACGTTGTGTTACCCACTGCTGCCAGTAGCAAGGTTTTGGAGTAAGGAATGGGGTATTGAAAGAGATTGTCTGTCTTTGGCACAGGGATAAGAATTCTGTTTTATTTAGTAATGGTAGTACAGTACAAAAATATGATTCTATACAATCTGTGAAAAATATGGCACCTTTGAAAATAGCTATTCCTCCTTTCATATGTTCCTTTCTTCTCAAAAATAGACATTGTAAATGCTTCTAACGCTTTTTCCACCAGCATCAGGAAACCAAGGTCTTTAAATCACAGTCAGGATAAAGGGCAACCAACAGTGTAATTTGAATTGCCTTTGATTTGCTTTAAAATTAAAGATCTTAGAAGAGGCAGAAGAATAAGAAAATACTTCCAGGAAAGTCTGAGGAAAACTAAACAAAAAATGTTCCTGTTTAGAGGCTGTGAGAATATTCAGCATTTGAAATTGTCTGATGTTTTTAGGAGCAAAGTCCCCCAGCCCTGACCAGCCAAGGCCTCTAGGACAGGAGAATTAGGGCATTACCAGAGCCACGGGGCAGCTGTTCACAGGCAGCTGGTACTTGGCCAGGGTCAAGGCCAAGCCCTGCAATCTGCAGCACCCACGTGCTCCCTGCTCTGCCCTGGACCCTGTTCAGCACCTCTCTGATTTCCATGGTACCCTGATCCCAGATGGAAAGCCACTTTAATCAGGAATTAAAGTGGGAAAAACTCTTCTACCTGATCAAAAAATAGTAAGTTTATCCAGTTTTTTTTATTATTATTATTCTCAACAGTTATATTTATGTATAAGGAAAAAGAATTCCTGCTCATGAAGTGATAAACTTCCAGCAACATCTGGAAATAATATTGTTTGGGATAAAGCCCTCTTTTTCTGAAGAATCCAACTGAATTAGGGCCTGATTTTCTCTCTTTACTGCCAGATCAACTGCTGTTTTATTCAGAGGTTTTTCTTCTGAGCGTTGTTCTTAAGAAGAGATAATAATTGCAAAGTTAAATTCCATCAATATTCCTGGAAGCTACCCTGCAGTATCAAACCCTGTACATTCTAACTAATACATATAATTGCTGGCACTATCCAAGCAGCCTACTTTGAAGATGAGATATGTTATCAAAGCAAGTTCTTTTGCAATACAGAGACTAAACACAACCTAGTACAAATGGAGAAAAATGTTTGATTTTGAAAACAGCACAGACTTGGCAGGGGCTCCTAGGACAGCCTAAAGTCTTGCCTGCGTGGTGAAACTCTCTGGCAGGACATCCCTGGGACAGTTATCTCAGCACAGTCACAGCTTTACCAAGATCCCTTCATGTTTCCTGTTGGGATGTGAGTGCTGCTCGCTGTCATGGTGCAGGCAGCCCTGGAGCTGGAAGATAGCTTGAATGGAAACTGGCTGCTTAAGGAAGAGAAAATGATGCTGCTTGTGGTGGGCATCAAATGTGCCCAGTGCTTGGCAGAGCTGAACTGGAAGCAAAGGCGGGCTGGTAAGCCTGTGATTCTTATTTTAGTCCCTAAACTCCCATGGGCTCTACTAGCAGCTGAAGTGCTTCTGGATGGACAGGAAACATAAGCATCTTTCTGGTGATTTTTAGCCCTAATTGCCTTCCTCTGGCCTTACTCTGTGCCAGGAAGTGGCACTGGAGCTCTAGTGAAGCAGCAACTGTGAGCGTAACCGCAACTGCAACAGAGGGTGTAGGATGGACACGGGATTCTTCAGTCGAGCTGGAGCAGAGTGAAGCGAGGTGGAAATGTCCTCCTTCTCCTTGCTCTGCCCTTGCCCTTGGGATGTAGGATCAGAACTCGGTTGGGTGGGAGGATGGTGCATGGGATTTCTCAGCCCACAGGCAACTCCTCAGAGCAGCTGCAGTAAGGAAGGAAACCCACAGCACTGCAGCTGGCTGTGCCCTGGGAGCCAGCCCGGGTAGCCCGGGGAGACTGAAGGCGTGTGAACCACGGCCAGATTGCCCCACTCCGAAGTGCAACGCCTTGGGCATCCAGGCAGGACCTTTTTTTTCCCCAAACGACGGCAATTTGCGGCCATTCACCTGCGTGAGGAAGGAGCCGCGGTGCACGGGCTGCCAAGACTCTGCCCTGCTGCCGGGCAGGAGGGGAAATTCCCTGGGTTTGCCTTTCATCTCAGACAAGGACACGCCGTTTGAAGCGACCGCGCAAACCGCAGCTGGCACGGCCGGCCTGCGAGCGCGCCGGGGGAGTTCAATAATTCAGCGAGCAAACCCGGAGCCAGCAGCAGACTTGGGCTCCAGCCAAGGCTCGGGACGTTGTCCCAGCATCAGAAAACCGCCTCTGCTCGACAGCTTGAGATCTCTCTGCTTGGGAAAGCACCGTCCACCAGGGGAAGGAGGAATCCTCAGCCCACAGGTTTCCTGCTGCTCCAGCGGAGGGAAGGGGCTCGTGTACTGATTCACACTCGTGTGGTGTGACCTTTCCCTATCTCAGCGGCGCAAAGGGACACAGAAGGCTGGCTGGCTTTTACCAAAATATTAGGAAATGCTGCCGTTTGCCCTAGTCCACACAGTAACCACCATGGGTTTTATCTTTTTTTCTCCCTTTTTCCCCTTGCTATTCTTATCCTTTGTTTCTTTGTTTCTTTCTTTTTTATCCTTTTTTGTTTTTTTCCTCTCTTTAAATAAAGTGTATTTAGTGCTGGTGAAAGGTGCCGAATTGGCAGCCTCGGAGACGAGTGTCCCCCTGTCCAGCCCGAGAGAGCCCTTGGGCTTTCTCTGGGCTTTGTCCACTTGTCACCACCCCGGTGTAGGACAGCTCACAGGTCCCGGGCTCCCCTGCCCTCTCCCATGCCTGCCTCATGCTGTGCTGGTTGGGACACCCAACCTGTGGCTGAACATGACTCCAACCTCCCTTGGGTGCCACTCGTCTCTCTGCCTTCATTTAGTGCCTAACCCAGACCTGACCCCAAGTGCTTCAGTGCAGACTGATTGTCTCTTCCTTCGTGCTCTCTTTTATCTGCCTTACTAAAGTGCAAACAAACACAGCTGAGTCACCCCGGGTGCTGCAGCCAGCTCACACCCAGGGGCCCAGAGAGGCAAGTGGGACACCAAGCCCTTAACTTGCCCACTGGCCACAAGCCAGGCTTTCAAGTCTCACCCTAGAGATGTTTGGCACATTCTCCCCTACCCCCAAACACCAATGTGTGCTACCACTTGGCCAAAGGGAAACTCCTTTGCTCACCCATTCCCACCTCCCCCCCACCCCCCGCTCCTTTGCTCACCCATTCCCACCTCCCCCCCACCCCCCGGCCCTTTCCCCATCCCCACCAAGCTGTGCCAGCCTCCCCCAGGCAGCAGGGAGAGGGGCAAAGCAGCCTGCTCCATCTTCCCATCCGCATTAAAGGTAAATGCAGCACCAAAATAGATACAAAAATAGAGTTTTGGGTCCATCGGCCCAGCTTCACTATTAATATTACTGCTATGAAATGTCTGAAAATAAGAGCTACTCTCTCTATACACACCTTCCCCCCCCAACCCTTACTGACAGTATTGCCACATGCCCGGTCCTGTCACAACAAGGCAAGGAGATGCCTGTTTTCTCTATATTTTAAATACAATCACTTCCATTCCCCCCCATTGTAAACAAACCTGGCAGAAAGGGGTTTGGGGAAAAAAAACAAACAAACCAACAAACCCAACCAAAACAAATGAAAGAAACCCTATTTTAAAAAGCCTTCATAATTTCTAGCATTCTGAATAGCATTTCTGCTTCCTGGGACTCGAATCCTGCCAGGTTGTTTGAAAGGACAGAAGGTACCTGTGATTTCTGATGAAGGCCCTGATGTCCTTCCTGTGTTTCCTTTGGAAGCTCTCTGGTGGGGATGAGACAGATAATGGATTTGCTTTCCTCTATGCAAAAGTCACAAAGTGTTTGATCGGCAAACCCATGACTAAAAAAAGTAAATATATAAAATAAACAACAACCCACAGCCTCTTTCTTAAGTTTCCCCATGTATCCAGTTTTCAAAGTGCAAAACCTAGAGAAGCATAGAATTATTTTCTTGAGGTGTTTTTCCCCTTCTGTTAGGGCTTTTTTCCCCCACGTGCTTGACTGGTATGGCCTTTCTAGAGCAAAAGTCAGGTAAAGCATAATTGCGGTCGTTTCTGCACATGGAATTATGAATCATTCCAGTGACTTGAGAATCTAAGCTGTTAATAGGCTAAAAAAAGGAATTTTTTTTTGTTCGCCTTTTTCCTTTTTTTTTGATTGTTTTCTTTTTGCATTATAATTAAGCATGAATATATATTACTATATTACACTGCTTGGATTGCTGGAGCAATCCAAACCATCCTATGCTGTAAAACTAACCCCCACCCTTGCACTCCCCAGGTCAAGAGCTTCTTTTCTCCTCCCTGTGCCAGTCACCCTCGGTTCACACGATTAAAAGTCCCTCCCAGCCCCCCTCCCCATTTTTACTTTTTTTTTTTTT
>VXAY01006283.1:203116-231650 GCA_013399855.1 Oxyruncus cristatus
TTTTTTTTGTGTCAGGAAATGCTTCAGCTTTGAAAGCAGAGTTTTCATGAGCTTCTACTAGTTTTCACAGAGTACAGCTGGTTTTAGGCTTGTGCTAGTATAAAATATCTCAAGTAATTTTATGTTGGGTATGTTATGGAACCTACTAGGGAGGAGCCTAAGTTCTTGGACTGGGAAATGATCAGCTAGATTCCTTCCCAGACCAACCCTCTGCCTCAATATGCTTTGGCAGAGGTCCCTTCCCACCACATTGCTAATTGTGTGATCTCCCCAATATGTTTTGGCAGAGGTCCCTTCCCACCACATTGCTAATTGTGTGATCTCCCCAATATGCTTTGGCAGAGGTCCCTTCCCACCACATTGCTAATTGTGTGATCTCCCACCTTAAAAAACCTCTAAATTCCTTTTATCCATCATCAAGCTCTAGGCTTGAACAGTGGGAGTTCAGCTCTGTCCTCCCCAGCCTCTGTGGGACTCTTCCCACGGAGCCGCCTCACCTGATGCTGTAGAGGACATTGCCGTTTCGGGAGATCCTCAGCAGCTTGTTGTCTGTGGTAATCTCATGGAAGTGGGCCCCTTTCTCATTAGCAAAGAACAAGTCGGGCTTCCAGATGGAGTCCAGCATGGAGGGGTCGAGGTCCAGGGAGTCGTCGGGGTACTCGTTGTACGCCAGCCGCGGGTCGTTCCACTGCTGCCGCAGGAAGATGTTCACCCTGTAATCCTGCACAGCGCGAACAGAGCAGCACAGTCAGTGCTCAGAGCAGGCTGAAAGTGCTGAGGACTGGGGAGCACCTATTAAAATCATTCTCAAAACCCAAACCATGTCCAGGCCTAGCTATGCCAAGCATTTCTGGCATTATTTCTCAAGGAACTGTTACCGATTTTTAGCTTTGTAGCTTACAGCTATTTCATAGCACGAGCAGCTGCCTGTCCTTGCAACCCTCTGTTACAGCAATTGTCAGCTGTGAGAAGTGTCAGGACCTCTCGTCTGGACCCCGGGGCTGGAGAGGTGATGTGCAGTTGTGGAGGTCTCAACAGCCCCTGTCAGCAGGATGATGTTGCAGAGGATTAAGAGGGAGGGGAAACTAAAGCCAGCTTCCTTTCAGTGCTCAACCTTCCCATATCGTGACTATCTCTGGTTTCCCCAGACTTGGGAAAGGAAAAGGCACTGTAAGACAGGCAGTCCATGGAAGGGAAATTCCCGTGTGTCCAGTGATATGAGGGTAACTCAGATGAACTGACAGGAGCAGCTGCCTTTGGTGACAGTATGTGAACATGAGAAAGATGTGCCTGAAGTCTGCTCTCCTAATGCTCCATGGGTGTTCTGGGTTCCCCTCTCTAATTTCAAAATGCCATAAATGCTACAGATTTTATAGGATGGTCATCTTCTTTAATTGTAACTGGTCCCTCAGCACTATGCAAAATTATACCTGCTTCATAACCACAAGTCTTACAGTTCCCCTAAGTTCCCCAGGCCAAGGCTGGTTGCTGAGGCTGAGCTCAGACCCTCTCCTGGACAATTAAAGGCAATTTCTGTTCTCCCTGTCTGACCAATATCTTCCCAGGGTGATCTGCGTGCCCCTTTTCTTCTGACTTTCACATGAGAAAGTGAGCCAACAAATTGAAACGGGGAGAGGATGTGCCAGCTATCAGGAGAGGGATAAAAGCTCCATGTCCATAAATTAATTGACATTTTCTAAGTATAGAGGCAGACTGAGTCTGAAGAACAGACTGTAATAAACCCATTTCACTGCCCTGGCCCAAATAGTTGCTCTCATGATTAAGGGTTTCTTGGGTGCCTTTCCATTACTAATGTACTTTGGAGACTTTTATTAAGAGGCAGTTAATGAGCGTTGTGCCTGACATGCTTGCTGGTATCTAATACCTGCTGCAGGCACTTGGTGAGAGAATCTCCCTGACTCTGCCACCGGGTCTGTTCTTTCCATCTGGAGAACACAAAGGTCTGGGGTTGAAGGGTGCATGTGTAGGAGAACCTTTCTGATGTCACTGCCTCAAGTGCTCACTTGACTGTGAACGTACAGCCCCTTGCCCAGGAGGACACGACTCTCGTGTGTCCAGTCACACTGGAGGGCTGGGAGAGGGTTGTGTTGGAGGCCTTGTGTTTTGGATGAGGCAGTTCTTAGCCAAGCACATGGTCTAGAATCTGTTTCAGGTCACTTAGTGCCATCTGCGTCCTCAGAGCACAGAAGCTGCTAATGACATTAATGATTGTGACAACAGCAAATGAACCAAGCACTTGACGCTAAAAGGAGCAGACCTCTGAACATGAAAAAGAGTTGCAACACTCTTTCTTTCCGCTGATATCCCAAACGTCACCTTCACAAGTCCTAGTGCATCCCTCTGACTTAATTATTCATCTCTGCCGACCCTGGATAATGTGTCTTGAGAAAATGTGAATAGCTGAGGACAGCTGGGAGCCGGGGTCTCGGTGCAGGACCAGCCAAGGACACAAGCCTGGAAGAGGAAAGTAACCCTGGGTTTCCATTTTCCATGGCACACAGCAGCCCCCAGAACAACGTGTATGTTTTCAGTTCTCCCTTTTCTGTGTGTAAAGATCTGCAGCCACTGCAGTGAGGGGAAATCAATGTCACTGACCTAATAGGTAGAAAGCAAAAGGTTGTTTTGCTTATTCAGCTACAAATAAGGTGGATGCGAGCAGGTCAGCTCTAGTTTGGGACTTCCGTCATGTACAACACAAATTAAACTCGTGTTTGGAAGAAACTTCAGTGGTAGCTGCCCAGAAGTGTGCTCAGCCTGATGGAGTGGTGGAAGAGGTGGGGGGAATGGAGCCAATCTCCCTGCGAGAGTCTGTGTTACTGTGGATAAGCTTTGCTGCTGGAGTAAATTCACTGAATCAGCTTCAAAACTTGCCAAAAGGTAATGAAAGGGTGAGACAAGAGGTGTAGTGTGGTTTGTGTTGCCACCACAGCAGGCATGAGAGACCATAGGCAAAATGACAGCCATAGTCTTCGTCACCATGATGAGGTGTCTTAATTAAATGCTGTGGGCCAAAGGACAATTAACTTCTTAGAGTTGATGGCTGTGAGAAGGTCCCTCCTAACTCATCTCCAGAGTCAAGGTGTCCCATACTCATGTCCTACGTGGAAACAGTGGAGGGCCATGTAGCGAATGTGTGGTGTGAGAGGCTGCACCACCTCCCTCCAGGGGATGAGCAGCAGAGTGGTGAGTAACTCGGGGCTGTGCTGCTCTGTGCTCCTCCTTTGGAGACAAGTGTTTGCAGTGGACATTTTTTGTTTTGGAATGCAGTTAACCAAGCATTTATGTTATGATATAAAAAAGGCAAGGACAAAGAAATGTAATACATGGACTGAGTGCAATTCTCTGGCTTTGCCATTTTATGGCATTAATCTTTCGCCTGTGTGTGTGATTTTATGAGGGTCTTCCTACTCAGTGAGTTCACTTCACAGTCCAGGCCTGGCCACTGAGAATGTTGTTTTCTCACAGATGCCTTTTCCCTTATGTCAGACAGCTGCATCACACTGGGGTATGGAAGGTTCTGAGCAGCCTTTTAGGTTTGTTGTGTCCAGCCTTATTTGAACATAAATGTGACACCAAGCACAGTGACTGCAAACTGGACATGACAGTGCCTGAGGAGCCAGCAGAAGGCATGGAGAGCAGTTGGGGTGTGTCTGTGGCTGTGACACAGCCTAAGAGAAGGGTTACAGTACTCTGCACCAGCTAAAGGGCCCTGTGTGCTGAAAGCTTTGTCCTGGGCACTGCAGTGGAGCTGAGGGGTGATGAGCCAAACAACACTCACTCGCTGGCTACCTTGAGATATGCAGCATTTCTCCGGGATGCTGCTGTATGAGATCTTAATTAGCATCACTCAGACTCCCGCAGTTATTCCTAAATGATGGACACAATGGACCAATTTGTGATGTGAACTTTCAAGCAAAGAAAAAAAGAGGTTTTACTGGGCCTCTGAACTCAGCCAAAAAAACAAAATAAAAAAATCTCTTTCTCCATATCCTTCTTATGACTGGAGTCCCTCATTTGTGTGCCAATCACATCCAGGCATTGATTATCTTGAGCAGCCTGCTCCTCTGGCTGTCTTAGGAGTGGGGAGCAGCAGCTCTGTGCAGTGAAGGCATTCAGGAGCTTCGCAATTTGGCACAAAGGCGTTTTACTCCCAAGGGGGAAACGACACAAGGCAGAGAGAAAATAACTGATCAAAGTAGTTCAATTTGATAATGCTGAAATGAAATTCTGCTTAGTGACCTCGCAAGGAGACAAGGAAACAGAAGATCATTTGAGACCTTTCCTTCCCAAGATCCCACAGCCTTGGCATCTGCTGCTGAAAGCGGTGGCAGGCTGGAGGCAGTGCTGCGAGGAAGGGATGGAGGCTGTCAGGGAACTCAGTAGTTTTCAGCCTCTGCCTCAAGGGTTCTGTCAGAGCAGCCTCTGCACACCCAGCAGTTTTGGTGAGAGGTTTCCCTTGGATGAATTTTCATGTTGCTGATGGAAAAATTAGGGTGGAGACTGAACTCCCTCAGAAGAGGATTCTGTGATCCCACCAGGGCAGAGCATAAGGAGCTCCAGTAGCACTGAGTTCATTCCCTAGAATGGGAATGAGCAAACATCTTTAAGGCTACTTGCCTTGCAAAGAAGCACTACAGCTGTCCACAAAAACAATAAGCACCCCAGGAGCAGTCCTTGGAAGGGTTAATGTGGCTAATAAGTTAATAACCTCCTTACTTTATCAGAGCTGTAGCAAAGTAGCCAAATTGAAGCCTGGTGTGAAACCACACCTGGACCAAAGGGAGGAGTCAGATGAGGGCAGCACCTGGTGAAGGGTGGGAGCAGTGCCCTGGTGCTTAATAAGTGTGGAGGTTATTTGTGCTGGAACCTAAAGCAGAAAGTTTTTCCTGTGTCTTCCTACAAGAGAAGGGGAAAGTTTATCTCTAGGAGCCAAGGACAGAGCTGCTGGTGAGTGAGTTGTTTCTAGTATCCTGAATTTCAAATGTGTTTAGTTGTGAGGTCTTGTTCTTCAGCTTGAGGGGTTTTTTGTGTCCTTGGATTTGAGGTGCATAGTCCCATTTTGTGGCTGCTTTTTTTTTTTTCCTCCCTTCCCTTCTTTGTTCAATGCAAAGACAAACTCCAGCCACACACGCAGCTGAAGCACTGCAGCTCCAACAGTGAAAGGGCAGCAGGCTGTGAGTTGTTGTGAAAACCTTTTCATTTTGTGCTGCGTGACTTGGTAAATGCTTATCATCTCTGTGGGACTGATGGTTGGGTTTAAGAATGACTGACTGCAGAAAACTGTGCTCAAAACCTAACCTTTGCTACCGGCTTTGTGCATTGATACTTTTGCTGATCTTGGGGTGAGCGGGCTGGTATTAAATGTGTGACCCATACACTTCATCAGAGATACCTGCTGCACTGTGGCTTGTGAGGCTGGAATGAATTGCTTGGTTTGCTTTGCAGGATGGTTCATTTTCTTGTTGGAAATCTCATGTGCAGTTGCCTCTGAGCAGGTACTTAAAACTTGGACAGTTGCAGCCTCCAGCTCCTGTCCTTAGGAGATGCTGGAGCCCAGTTGTGGCTGTGTTGCAGCTGGCTGGAAGGTCACATTCGGTTTGCTCTTTTCAGATGAGATAACTATGGCATGAAAGCAGCAAAAATAAATTTGCATATATATGCTGTGTCTAGGGGAGCTTGCACTGACTGTTTTGTGATTTTCTTTCTTTTTTACTCTCTAGTTTGCCAAAATATGGGACTGGATCTTGAGTCCAGCTTGAGCTTTAGGTGATGATGTAAAAAAAAAATATTCCTCCTTCTCCATCTGCATTCACTGTGTACAAAATGCTCCCAACTGCCTGAGTCAGTGAGAGGGCCATAAAATTGGAGCTTCCATTAGAAGAGGGAGCTAAGGGCATCACCTAATTTCAAGTTTGCTGTTATAGGAGGGAATTTGTGAATTAAATTCTTGGATAATCCTACCAGTTGTCTCATGCTACAAGGAAAAGCCAGAGCTGGTGCAGTTTATTCACTTAAAACCCAGACCTGTTCCTGAGGTGCTTGACTTCTGTTTGTTTTGAATGAGGAATGTGTGTGTCTGCTATAGATTTTGTGGTCTGGTATGACTTGGGGTGGGATTTGTTTATACTTCTGAAGAGCAAACAGGGATTTAACGTCTTGTGATTGAGGGTTGTTAGGTGTTTTTAATAAAAATAATTGGAAAGAGTGGATGCATCTTGCACTTGTCCTCGGGAATCTCTTGCTGTTGGATGCACTGTTGCAGTAATGCTCTAGGACAGGGGTCTGCACTTATCTGGCTGTTGTGGTTGGTCATATCTTTGCCCTGGAAGCACTGGTTGGGTTCACAGGGATGTGTTCCCAGTCACAGGCTCCCTTGTCCTTAGAGCTCATGGCAAGTGAGGCTGATGGATATAAGCTGTGAGCTGCAATCTAACATAAATGTCCAATCAATTATGTGTACCACTGGAGGCTTTTATGTTGAGTCTCCAGTTCTCCAGGATTCTTAAAGGAGTTACTTCCCTTCTCTAAGTCAGGTCTGCTTTAGGAGTTGTGTTTGCTGGATGACTTTTTTCTTTTTTTTTTTTTTCTATTTCCCCTAACCTTACAGCAGTTTTCAGAACTCCATTTTTTGCCTTGTTCCTCTTGAACCTTTCTGGGGCTTTGCCCACTCAGTGGAGCCTGTGCCTTCTCTTGGCCCCAACTAATTTTCCTTTCTTCTGAGGTTTGTAGACTCAAGTGGCTGCATCAAATACCTGGTTTTGTTCTATGTCTTCATATTTTCTTCTCTTCCTCTACCTTCCACCAGGCCTTCAGCTGTGAGTGAGCATTGACCTCCAGTTTCTCTAATCCTCTGCATGGTGACCTCATAATTTACACTGCTTTGTGATATTCAGGCATTATAAACAAAAATGGTAGCAGTGGTATTTTCTATAGGATGTAACAGCCCACCAATGAGATGTTTTAAAGCCTTCTCCAACTGCACATGTGGTATCCATAAAACCCTGGGACTTCTCTTGCAGTGCAGTATTTAAATATAAGCTGACATAATACTCAGACCTGAACCTGACCAGGCCTAATGATGGGGGTTTAAAACATAGTGTTCTTTCTCTTTTTTGGCCAGTGAAGCAGCTGGGGGAGTTTTGTCATCATCAGTCACAGGGGTCAGTGATAGACTACAGCTTTCTTTATGGTAAAACATTGATGCTTGACCACAAGTTCCACTTATTTGAATTCAAAGTAGCCAAGTCTGTCCCAAAATCCCTTCACAACAGGGCTGTCTGTTGTTCCCAGAAACTGCACCGGGGAGCTGACACTGCCTGTTGGACCTGCTGCATCCTCAAACAGCGGGGAGGGACTGGCTTCTCTGCAGAGTAAGTCCCAGGTTACGAATCCCAAGGACCTCTCTGCCTTGCTGAGATCTCCTTTTTTTAGATGTTTCAGTACCTGTGTTGCTTGTGTTCTGGTCAGTGTTTACAAGCAGAACTGCTGTTCCCTAAGAAGTGCATCATACCAGGCTGTGTGCAGCGCTGTGTCAGCCTGACATCTGGACTAGCTTGTCAGAGCTGCCTTGGATATTTCTAGACAAAGCAATGTGCCCAGAGGGTGTTCTTGGGTTCCCATGGGAATTTTTTTTTTTCTATGGAAGACAGACTATGGAATGAGTGGCATCTGGAGAGGATAGCAAGTCCCTGCAGCCTGTCTTGGAGGTGAACTGCATCTCTGGCTCTCTCAGGCTAGTCTATGCTAATTTTACGGAGCATCCTGCTTTACAGGGATCATGTGGCATCTTTGTATGACTGCTTCAGTGCATCTTGCAATGTAGGACGTGTGCACTGAAAAAACATGTCAATGGAATGTGCTCTGTACATCCCACAAGGATCCTTTGTGGGCCCGCCCTGCTCCCTTGCACTCTGGATTGTCTCTACTGGTTGTGTAGGAGCCATATTTCTTGCCTGTAGGGCCAGAGGAGGTATCCAATAAAATAGTAAATTAGCAGCAGATGTGTATTTCAGTTCTAGTTCTTCCTCTTTTACTTTATATGCAAACGAATCCACAATGGACTTCTTGCCTATGAACTCTGATAAATTCTGCAATCCCAGTAGGAAATCTGTTTCCTTGTGTTTGGACAGAATAACAGCTTTCCCCCCTCCCCGCCCCCTACTACCAGAACTGAAATACCCCCAATGCAAACACTTCCAGCAGAAAGTGTCAGGAGAAACTTATAACCCCAGGTGAATGGCTGTGGATCTCCTCTGACAGCGGTGTGCACGCCAAGTAATTTGTCCAAGTCAAGGGGTGTGATCTATCTGTAAAGCCTATAAACTCCTGCCCCAGTGCACAAAATGCCTGAAGCTGGAGCCCTGCGTTCTTCATTCAGCATTTTTCTGGAAAAAGAATTACCAAAGGGTAATTAAACACCATATTTCTGGATTATCTGTAATTAGCAGAGCAGTAAGGCACTGTACCTCCAGAGTTTTCCTTTGCTGTTCACTGATTATGTCACAACCAATCTTTAATAGTTTTCAGATGGAGCAATTATCTCCTGTTCTAGTGATCCTCTGCTCCTACTGCCTTGCCAATTACATAGAGCCTTTAGCCGTGCTCACTAATTTTGTATGAAGTGAGCCTTAACTCACAAATACTGGGGTTTATTTTCTATTAAAAATCACTTTCTGCCAGAAATATGTCTCCAAGAAAATAATTGTCTTAATCTTTAGTCTAATAATTCTCATAAACTTTGGGAATCTGAACTATGGTGGAAACTAAATCTGAGTTCAGCTGTTTGTTTTTTTTTTGCCTTCTCTTTGAATCCAAATTCGTTCTGGATTTATGCCCACTTAAACACAAAGTATCTGCAACTGCCTCTGAGCTTGGAGCCCCAGGCAAATCTTCAGAAAAAGACTATTTGTTTCCCTTTCTGACCATTGTCCTTTGCCTGTGCAGTGTTTTTGTAAGATGCAGTCAGAGGCTGTGTGAACTTCAGCTACGTGCAGTGGGCGTCTTGAGTGTTGACTGTTAATTTACTCAAACCTTAGGTAGGCTTGGGGGCACTGAGACAATATTTTGCCCTGGTCACACTGGAGAGGAGGGTGATGCTGCATTTTCTGGGAGTGCAGTGAGGCTGAGCAGCTGTGCTGTGATTTTTTTACTCACCATAGTTGTTTCTGCAATCGAGCCAAAGCTGTTGATGAAAATGTTGCAGCTGACGTTCACTGGCGGGCCTGCATGACAAGTACAGATTGGAACAGCAGTTCAGTGTGTGCTGAAAGACAAGGTATTTCCAATCCAGGGAGTTAAAACCTGTTGTGGGAACTGGGTGACTGAGGCGTAAGTGGGGGAGTAAGGTCTGGATGACCCAGCTTGGTCTGGTCTTAGTTCTGATGCCAGTTTGACACCAGACAGTGCTTTTGCTTCTCTCCTCTGTTCCCCTGTTTGGAAGAATGTTTATGTATCTCAGCTGTGAACTGTTTCAGATGAAAAGGAACAGATCAGAGCCAGGCAGGGCAGCTTTCCAGATATCTTGATCTGGCTGTATGGGTGGCAAACTCACCTTGGACATGTGAGCAAAGTATCCCAGAAAAGAGCTGAGAGACTGTGGACTTTCATTTAGAGCTTACTGATGCAATATTCATACGAGGCACCTGAATGTTCCTGAACTAGGATGATGTGCTCCCTACAAAGGCAGACTGGCTGAAGGAACAATGTACCCCATGAGATGATGCTGGTGTCTGCTAAGGCTCACAGCTGGATAAGAGACTTCAGGGCTCTGCCAGCAGAAATTCTCTGGCTGTCCTGATTTGGCAGAGGGTACTCCCAGACTCTGGGCTGTGCCTCTCCTGGGCTTGATTTGATTTCAGGCTGAAGCTTTGCTTAGCTGCTCGTACTGGAAAATGTAAGGGGCCACCAAGGGAGTGAGTGAGGGTTAAAGGGGTGAAAAAATTGTGGTGAGAGGCTCTGGGGGTCAGTCTGTTGGTGTGGTACTGGTGCCCAAAGGTATCAGTATGATGTGGAAGTGTTTCACGATACTGCCTGGCAAACCTGAAGTGGGAATGTTGCATTTACACTGAGGAAGATGCCAAGAGCTGCAGTTCGGGGCAAAGCGAAAAGCTGGAGGATATTTTGGAACCAGAGCATGTCTGGTGCCTGGCAAACCAGTGGCTTGCCCACATATAATGATAGGATTTTTGTAGAGCCTTAGGAAGGGGAGGGGGGAAGGAAAAGGGGCCTCTGCTCTGGGAACTCCCAGAGGACCTGCTGCAGGTGCTGCCCGGCGTGCGGTGGGGAAAGGCAGCTCAGGCAGAGAACAGACACAGCCCCAGGGACCAAGATCCCCATCTAACACTGGAGGAATTAATCTCATATCATCCCTGTGACAGATGCTTCTGGAAAGATAAGATCTGTGAAAGTGGAGAGTGTGGATTTTTAGATTATTCCCCCATTCTTTGTGGAGTCAGGGATGGCGTCTGCATTTCGAACACTGCCTGGTGGCTCAGCCTGCTGGGGGAGTGATGCTCCTGCTAAGGTCACATCTGCAGTCTGGCACTCACTGCCAGATGAAATACTGGAGGGGGAGGAATGGCTTTAACAAGAGGCTTGTGCCTCTAATCAGTGCAAACGTCCTTCTGTGTGGAAATTAATGGGTTTTCCTGATTACTAAGTAACATTTGGAGCTTGGTTTTCTCATCTTCATTTCCGTTTCCTCCTCTCCTACTTGGGCCCCTTCTGAAACTTTGTGCCTGTCCCCTGTGGGATTAGGATTGCAGCCACATAGCAGTAATGCTCTGTGGGTGGGATTTCCTTGGTACAAGTCCCAGGCCATCCAAGCAGGCTGCTGTCTAACCAGCTCCCAGACAACCACTGCCAGCTCAGCAGCATCTCACACTGTTCAATCTGTGCAGCTCTTTCTCCAGACTATTAAACATTGGCACGGGTTAAACTATCAGACACAAAATTATATATTTATATTTCCCTCCTCCTTCATCAACCCCTTTTATCTGAAAGCTTATCCAGCATCTGAAGCAGCAGGATTGAGGGGGCTTTAGCACTTGTTTTATCCCTTCTGTAGCGCTCCTGTTGAGCTCAGGAGCATTGGTTTTCTATTTTGGATCCATCTCATGCACCACATGTGCATGTGATTCCCCTCCCAAAGGGCACGTTATAAGGAAAATACTGAGCTCATCTTCTGGATGACTGAATGTGTTCATGGCTCTGACAGGCATGGAGTATTTTGGTTCTCCTGTTCCTGATGCAGTGCTGATGTGAGGCTGAGTGTGGAGTGAGTCTGGCCCGGTGCATGTGAAGACTCTCCTTGGGGCAGCTCTGGTGGGGCACTGAGCTCTCCCCACCGTGTCCAGGGGGGGAACCATGAGCTCCATGCAGGATTTGGGTGGTTTTTAGCTTGTGAAAGGCTCTAGAAAATTCCCTGACTACCACTGAGACGTGCCACCTCTGCAGTGGGATGCAGCTGTGAAGGAATGCAGCAGGATTGAGGGTACAGCCTGGGTGAGGGTCCCTTGTCCCAGTGCCATGTTCTGCTGTGTCCCTGTCTGAGTTTCTGATTTTGTTCTCCAACTTAAGCTAAACCCCAGGTGCTTCCTCCTTGTTCTCAGAATGCACAGCTAAGCCCAGACTTTACAGTATTTATGGAAAAGCTGCAATCTTCTTTTTGTTAATTTCCCCTCCCCAAAAATCAATCTGATATGGATCTTTGGTATTATTTTCATTTAGATCTAAGCCATTAAATTGTCCTTATGAGTTACTGCAGTTAATTTAAATGATGTGCTTTGAGAGCTACAACCCCAAGCTCTGTAAAACACCACCTATCCCTCCCATATAAATTGGAGCTGATTTATGTGTGGGAGGCTAAGCCAGCAAAACTGCCCTGTGGGGAAGGTGTAGTTCATTGAAATAAAACCGAAATTAAATTATCTCAAATAAAAATGCAATACAGCTGCCTTCAGCAGGAAGTTAATGTATACATTTCATTAAATATTAAAGTTTAATTTGTGTGTGTGCATAATTTAGTGGTAGGCAGGTTTACAGGGTGGTGTTTTAACTCTTTGTGACTTGGATAAGAACAGCAGCGCTCTCTGTTGCCTGGTTGATGACTGGGGCATAAGGTTCCCATGGGTTTTTTTGGGTTTAAAAGCCCAGTACAGAGCTAATTGTTTGAAGCTGGGTGGCAGTTGCTGTCACTGTGATTAATGGGTCCTGGGAGTCCTGTGGCCAGTGACTCCAGGGAGAGGGGGAACTGGTAGTAGGAAACAAAAGAACTGAACGAAATGAGCATTGAAAAGGGCTGGGCAGAGGCTGGGGAGGGTGGGTGACACAGATCCTGCTTTATCTCTGTGTGTGATTCAAGGCCAAGTAGCTCCAGGAAAGTGAGCTCAGTTAAAAAGAACACAAACAAACAAACAAAAAAAAATCATAGGATGGTTTGAGTTGGAAGGGTCCTTAAAGACCCTCTAGTGCCAACTTCTCGGCTGTGGGTGGGGACACCTTACACTAGGCCAGGTTGAAAAACCCAAAAAAAACCCCCAAAACAAACCACAAAAACCAGCCAATCAAAAAAAAAAGAAACAAACAACTGGACAAACAAAAAACCAAACCCCATCCCTCTTAGAAGAGGTGTTTTGAGGAGCAAAGAGAGAGGATCTGTTGCCTCTGTGAGGGCCTGATTCGGTGCTGTCTGGCTACCAGTAAATACAGGGTGGGCTGAACTGGGTGTGAAACAGTGGAGCTGTGTTGGGCTTAAGAGCCCTTTTACTGTGGGGTATGGGGGTGGATCTGAGCTGCCCCTGGATCTTACTGAATTTCTTTGGAGCTGATGGGAGAGACTCTTCTTGGCTGCAGTGGGTGTTGGGGGGGAACATGGCCTGATATTACAAGGTGCTGTGGGCAGTGACTTCAGGGGAAAGTTTTTCTCCTAACCTGCAAGGTGTTCAGCTCCCTGCCAGTCACTGCTTGGTTTGGCAGCGTCCCTCATCCCTACTCCAGTGTGCATTTCCTGTGTGTAAAGTTTTTACAAGGTTGTTTCTACTCTGAGTGGACATCTCTCCGTGTCTTTCCAGTTATCTACAAGGGATCCATGTGCCAAGTATAATTAAGAACACAAAGATTGTTCATATTCCATATACGATTAGGGAGGTATTCGGGAGGATTGCATGCAGTTTTCAGTCCCCAAATGAAACAAACCTGGGTTTTGCATACCTTTAAAATTTGGTCTGATCCTGGCATCGTATCCTGAAGTTCGCCCCATCAACTTATCCAAGAAATCAGAAGGAGACATGGGTTTGGGGGCAGACCGTGCTGCTGCTTCAGCTTCTTTGGAGGCTGCCAGGCTGTGAGTAGAAAGAAAGAGGAGGTTTTAGTGTGCATCCCATACTGAGGAGGGTTTTGGGTCCAGAAACAGAGCAGTCAGCATCTTATTCTTGCTGAGGCAGGATGGGCACCCATGTGAATTCCTAATGAGGCTGGTCTCGGCTAATTTGTTTGCCCAGCCCAAACATCTCCAAATACAGAATCCCAGCTGCCACCAAAGTTAGAAGAGAGATGATGAGTAGTGAAAATCCTTTTGTGAGTTTAGGTATAGCTCCTTGGCGTGCCACTAAATTACAGATGTGAACTCTGGCGCTGAGCTCCACAGGTAAAATACACTCGGAGATTAGCCTTGGGCTGCAATTACTGCTTAATTACATGGCAAATAGCAAGGAGCATATTCGGTACTCTGACAGCCTACTTTTCCAAAAGGCAGGTAGGATCAGAGCAACCTGGAATTTGAGGTTTAAATGAATGTCATGTGATGGTACAGCTCGTGCAGAGCCTTTGGGACTGTTGGGGAGAGAGGGGCTTGTGCTTCCCACTTGCTGATCAGTCCAGCATTTGCTGTTGGCACCTGCAATGCAGGGTCTGAGTTCAACTCAGCAACACGGTCTCGGGACTGGGACGTCTCTGGACAGTGATCCTGAAATCACACTCGTGTTAGGTTGAGGATGAAGGGAAATGGGGTGGGTTTGGGACCTGAATGGCCTCTGGGGCAGAAAGAGTGAAATAACCAATTTATCTGTAGAAGATGAAAGCCTGTGGCTGGCAAGGTTCTTTCTGGCTCCATGGGAGTCTGCAGGGTGATGATTTGGGCTGATGAAGTCTGTTGTTGCCACCTACACAGGAAGAAATGACCCCTGGTACTACATCCTCATTCTTCAACTTCGAGGATGGTTTGACTTCCAAGGCAGGAATAGACACTATTCAGTTCCCTCCCGTTGGTTATATGGCTTCTACTTGAACACCCATCTGTTCCCATGCTGAAAGTGTGGTGTACAATTGCCTAGATTAGCCAAAATAAAAACAACCCGTGCACTGTGCTTAGGGCAAGAGCTGTCTCTGCCTGTGGGCTCCGGTGCCTGGTGCTGGTTAGAGCCTGCAGGCAGGACTGCAAGGCAAATGCATCATGAGCCAGAGGAAGCTGCTCAGGGGGAAGTGAGGCTCATTGCTTCACACTTTGCGAAACTCCTGAATTTTTTAAAGTACAAAGGCTGTGTGGGAACAGTGAGAAGCCACTGACAGAGCAGCTGGGAGGCCTGAGAATGTTTGCAACAGGTACAAGATGTTTAGCTACATGTGTCCTCACAAGTGACAGTGTGAGAGCCTGACCTTGGGAGATTTTTGCAGTAGTCAAACCTGATGTTTCTTGAAGAATAGTACTAAGTACTGACACAAAGTCTCTTGGGAAGAATTTGGGACAGTGTGCGTTGTATTAATGTGATTCTGCCCTCAAAGACTTATTCATCCAATGCAAGTTTGAGCTGAGGCTCCAAAGACACAAATGTCTTGATAAGAACATTTTGAGCCGTTGAGGTCCTCAGGAATTTTAAAACTGATGGGACTCAACAGTGCTTGGGTGCTGTAATTTCAAAATCAGGAATCTAGTACCCTGCATTGCATTGACTTTCTTTTCCAGTGTCAGCAGTGATGGCTTGCCAAACGTTGGTTTTCAATCCTGCAAACTCACAACTGCAGTCTGGCTGCTTTTGTGAGCTGCAAGAGGGTTCTCTGATTACTAGGGTTTTTTAAGTATTAAAAATCGATTAATTTCCACAATGAAGAGTAAAGATAAATTCCAGGCCACTTCCGCCGAGACTAGGATTTCATTCACCCCTTCATATATTCACAATGCACTGCCACACTGGCCATGTCTGAGCAGGCTGAAGTTGTGGATCTCACTCTTACTACAGCCTTTCTTATCTTGTCCCAATCTCTGCTCTAAGGAACTATGCAAAGCCCAAACCAATGTGTTTCAGGGGTAAATGGGGTTGTGGAACGGGTGAAGGTTTTAATTTAATTATTTTTAGGAGGAAAGCAACGGGGTGCAATTGATCTGCAAACTCAGAAGAAAGCTGGGGGTGGGAGGACAATCAATACTGGGCTCGACTACTGCATTCCAATGGAGTGTCTGCATGGCAATGAGTCCAGAGAAAAGATTTCAATTAAGCAGCAAATGACTTAGTAACCAAAGACTCCTGCCACTTCAGCAATAAGATGGCAGATAGTGCAATACACTGATTTCGTCTCATTAACTGTAGGCTGGAGGAAGTACATGGAAATGGAAGAGTGGGGGGCAGGGGGGGGAGGAAGAGGCAATACAAATCTAATAAGCATCTAATAAGCTTTAAGTGGAAAGAGATAATTAGAAACTGCAATTCCCCTGGCATTTGTTTTTAAAAAAATGAGGTGGAAAGGCAAAGAAATCGGTGCTGAGCTTTCCTGTAAATTCAGTGGGAAAGCCTGTACTGAATATGTGCACTCACAATGAGTGAATCTGCTGGTATTTTTGGGTATCACTTTATGATTCTTTCTGAATCAAAACTGCAAGCAAATGAATTAGATGGGCTCAGTCCCTACATGGAAGTACATATTTGGATGACTGAATCCCAGCAGCATCTGTGAGAGGATCAGACTCTCACAGCCCCACTGCTTTCTGCAGTTTCATGCCCATCTCTATGAGCAGTTCCTGGGAGCACCTTTTGGGGAGGTGCTGGAACTGTCCAACGTGGTTTCATGCCTCCTAATATGCGTTTTTAAATCTGTCTGCTGCGTGTTGTTACCCAGGTGACCTGGGAGGGATGAGTTCTGAGTTTTGTCTAGTTTCTCTTTGGTTACTAGATGTTTTCCTATAACTACCCGGTAACAGCTTCCCCCTAGATTTAACAAGAACAGGCAAGAAAGGCAGGGGATGAGGGAGTAGCAAAGCCTTTCCAGCAGCAGGCAGATGAGTCAACTCTCTAGCTTAGAAGAAATAGTGGAAAACACCACTTGGAACTACAGAGAGGCTGGCCCACCCCACTGTGCTTTGGGTGGATGGTTTCTCTCTAACAGAACCCCAAAAATCTTCACTCTGGTTGTGACAACTGAGCTTTGCAGTGGCAGCTTTGCTCAGACGGCACCCCAAAAAACTACTAACTTCTGTTCTCTTCCAGGTCTGTCTAGACCAGTGCTGTGGGCTGCCTTGGGAGCTTTCTGGGATTTTCTCCATGCCTTTACTTCTTGCAGAAGCACCCTTGAAAACCCCACAGGACTGTTCATCTGCTGGCCCAGCAGAGGCAGGGAGAGGGGAAAATGCCAAGTGACTTGAAAAATATTGACAACAGAAGGGAATAGGAAATTTAGGGTGGGTTGTGGTGATTGTTCAGAGAGAAGATTGATTCTGTGAATAAACAAAAGGAGGCAAAGCACGTAACAAAAGCACCGAGGCTGTAGTTTGCATTGGTGTAAGAGCGTTGTCTGAGCTGGGCGTCTCGGCGCATTTTAATAGCAGACAGACAGCGGCTTATCTTATTTATACTGGTGTAATCCCTCGTGGATCTGGCTGAGAAAGTGCCATCAGGCAATCATCACAGCCACTACAGTGGGAAGGATCTCTTCAAAGGGTCGATGAACTAGCATAATCTTTTGTGATATCAATGCTGGCGTGTAAGCAGACACCAGCAAACCCCCAGGAGGTCCAGCCCACGAGCAGGATAGGCAGGTGAAAGCTCCTGGAGATGAGCAGTCCAGCTGCTGAGGATTGCATTCCTTAAAATGGAGTGGTCAGGCTTTGCAGGACACCTATCACTGGTTTCTCCCAGCCTATACAGGCACTGTTTACTCTGTCTGCATTATTTTGTTTCATCTTAACAGATGATATATTCTTATAAATAATTATTTGGTTTAAAAAGTGGCTCTTCTGCAGTCTGGACATGTCTGTCTGTTCAGTTCCTGGCTCCCCAGCTGGCTGTTTCCCCCTCCTCCTCATTTGCATGGTCCCTGTGTATTATTTTCATGCTTTGGGATTTTTTTTGGGGTGTGCCCATGGTTGTCCATCTAATAAGTCCAACATCACAAACTGTGCTGTTCTGGTTGAATGCTGATACTAAGAACATTTTTTTTTAGTTTGCAAGGAGGAGTGATGAAGGAATTTAATTAGCACAGGGCCTCTATTCCCTTGTCAAATAATTTAATTGTTAATCATTAATTTTGGATGTAAAAAAAAAAACATGTCTGGAAGCAGAAACAAACTGTTGCAAAACAAGTGTTTGCAGAGGAAATATCTCTGCAAAGAGTGAAAGGCTCAAGTCCCTGTGAAGGTAAAGTGGTGCCACATCAGTGGCTATGGAGAACAGCACTGAGTTTATTTCTCTGACTGGGCTCTCAACAGGCTGAAGAAATAGAGATACCTAACCCCTTACCCTGGTTCAGTGCTGCTCAGCAAAGCTTTCCGATGTGGTTTATTGGGAGTTTATTTTATTTTTGAAACGCAGCAAGCCAGAAAGCTTGGCAGGGATGTGTTGGGAATAGTGTTCAGGTGAGCTGCCTCACATTTGTCCTTCAAATGCCATGTATCCTGTAAGTAGATATCCCAGGGGAGGGAAGCACCCAGGTCTAATCAGGTCTAAGGCAGGCTGAGGTGAACACAATAACTGTTTCCCCTGTTACCTTTAAAGCCAGGCTAGAGCAGTGTGGGGGCTCGGGGACACAGGAGAGTTTGTCAGTTCAGCAGGCTCTGAGAGGTGCAGTTGCAAAGAGAGCATCAGATAGTTGGGCACAGGAAGATGTCGTGCTGTCCATGATTAACTAGGATTGCCCATGATAACTCTCCCTGAACCATCTCCCTGGTCCCTGAGCAGATACTGGAGCTCAGCAGAGCCAGCCTGGATTCAGCCTCTGCCAATGTTGGAGCTGCCTGTCTCCATCTTGTCCTCAGCAGCTGGAGAGAGGCAGGAAGGACAGAAGATTTTTCTTGATGAAATGAAAAGGGGCAGCCCTAAACTCTGCACCCAGACTGTTCCTTATGACTGCACACCAACATGTTATCTGGAGGGAACTGCTGCCAAGACCCTGGCTGGGAAGGCTTGGCAGAGACTGCAGGCAGACTTTTTATTTTAATGATTAGATTTACTATCAAAATTAATAGCACAATCAATATTGATATGCAATTCAGTTTAAAAGGATGAAACTCATTGCCTGCGTGTTTTCCTCCATCACCTTGTTTGAATTCCTGGCCTACAGCATTAGAGGTGAGCAGGGTAAAGAACAGTGGAGGGTGTGTGGGAGAAGAGAGCCCCAATACTATATTTTTGGCCCAGCATGGTGCTGAGTAGAAGGAGCTGTGAGTGTTACAGGTGTGCTGGTTGCAGAGCAGTGATTGCAGTCCACATGCAACTAAAGACCAGAGAACTACAGAATTCGACATTTCACTCTGAGAAAGAAATGGGCAATGAACTGCTCCTTGTCCCTATTCATGGCAGGAGGGGGTGACAGGGAAGAAAGAGGAGGCTTGTTAGATGTCTCTGCCCTGGATGGTTGTGCTCTGTTGCTGTGAGCTCTTTAAACCCATTCTAGCTCTTGCACCAGAAGTAACTGCATTGCAGTAGTCACAGGATGTAATCAGTTAAAGTTTTAACTCGGAGGATCCCAGAACACTCTCAAATGTCCTGCACAACCCATGTTGCCACTGGCCCCTGTGGCTGTACAGGAGGAGAAGAACTGGGAGGTACTTCTCCGTGGATCTTGGGGAATTAACCCTCTGTGATCATTCCTATCCTGGGAAAGCTGCAACAACTTTACTGAAGTGACAAACATCTCTTCAGACTGCAGCAATCCGATGTCTCTGTGTGCCACTGCCACATTCCTGCAGCCCATGGCTCCTATGCCATATGGCAAAACACCCTGTCCAGACCTATAAACCATCCAAATTACACTGATTAACTCTATGGAAAGACACCAGCACTTCGAACACTTGCTGACATTGCCTGGACAGAGCAACAAGAAAATAATAAATGACTAGACAATTGGCTGAGGGGGGGAGAAATCTGCCCAATGTATATAGCTGAGATGGGAAGAGCACAGGGAGACCAATGAATTGTGTGGAAATGGTGCTCAGTTGCATGGCAGATCTCTGCTCTTACAGGGATTGTTGTTGCATGATTGCTCTTGCTTATTGCACATTTAAAAAAAAAATAAATAAAGTGTGTGTTAAATTAATTTTCAAGCTACAGGCATTCTCTCTAGTGACGTTCTCAACTCAGTTCCCTCTTCCAGAAGCATCTACAGCTCTTGGAGCACACGTAGCGACTTTCTGGATATGTATGATCCTAAGCCAGTGAGACAGGTCTGAAAACAAAATTCAAGCAACGGAGAAGCCCAAGTCAAAACTTCGGTTTTACTCACTTGAGAAATAAACCCAGCAAACACCAGCACTGACTCTTACCTGTACATGTACTTTACGGAGAGAAAGTTATAATTGCTTTTTTTTGTTGTTGAATAACAAAGTGTGTGTGGGGGAAAAACATCCCTGCAAAGACAAAAGCGTGTGTCTAGCTTCACACGCACTGAATATTCCTTTTTATAGTCAGGGGGGCTGGTCAGATCCTTAAAGTTATGCACAGACAGCCCCCCCTGAATGCAGCAGATAAAGGGGGAAAATGTCTTTACGAGATGAGGCTTCATAATCTAGACAACAATATTCTCTTTAGTGATGCGCTCCTGATTGAGCGTTTGGACGGAGAGCTGCGGTGGGAACCTCAGCTGACGTCAGAAGGTTTTAGATCACAGGCCAGACAAGTGTCAGAGAATTACAAGAAATCGTGGATGCTCTTCTATCTATAGCTCTGCAGTCGCACTATCAGGTTGCATTCCCATCAGTTCAAACAGCTCACTACGGCAGCTCTTTAAAAATTAGTTTTAGTTTAAGGATTTATGCTGCTCGTTAAGGTTGGGTAAGGATATTGTAAATTTTTTTTTTCTTCCTAAATCAGAAGCAACAGGAATAGAATTCCTTTGAAAGAGATACGACATCCAGCGCAGACTCATGGTGGGTTTTATCTTCTGAAATGAAATTTTTTGCTGCAGATCCTTTGAAAAGGACACCTGAGCTAACCCCTGTAACCTACCTACAGAATTGTGGGTCTCATAGTGAGACTGGAGTTCTCTGATGTGAATATTTTGTGCTCTTGTAAAATGAGTTGTCTGACAAGAGAGCTCATTTTGATGTTTTCTGATGGAATTAGTTGTTGGCATTGCAACACAAATACCCTGCTAGAGTTGAATATTCCCTCTGTACTGTCTGTAATTCCTGTGTAATTTATCGCGTTATTCATGAACTATAATGAAATATAACTTCTGGAATTAATGACTGACCCTGGGTCCCCTGCCTAGGAGGGCTCTTCTCCTCCCCACTCCAGCTGCCCTGTATGGTTTCTTCAGCTCCCTGACAAAACAAACTCCATCTTTCCAAGCCTGGTGCAGGAGAGCGCGTTGTGTTTGAGGCTGGTACTTTGTCAGCCACACTGCTGGGAGGTGATTCCAGAGCCCAGAGCTCTGTGTCAGGGTGTGATGGATGGGGCTGGAAGCTGGATGATGCTTGCAATTCTCAGGCAGGTGGGGTGTCAGGAGAGGTGGGATACACACCTTTTGGTTTGTAAATGAGATCTTGAGAGACCTGGTGCAGCAAAAAAGTCTGTGTTGTGTGCGGGTATGCCAGGAACTAATGCCCTGCTCTGAGGGTGAAAACACTGGGAGCATAAAAAAGACAGGATATACCCCAGAGAAAGTCACTTTTTTTGCCCACAGCCTGTGTTCACAATTCTTACCAGATGAGAGAAAGGGTCTCTCACCCAGGGACCCAGAGCTTCTCCACTCCCTGCTGAGGTAATACCTGGGGTGAACAGATCCTGCTGTAATGGGGGACTGAATCCATCTTGCACAGGGACTCTTGGCACCAGTGAGGACATTTGGACATTTAAAGGGTGCTGATAAAAGCTGACCCTTGTGTGTGTTCAGGTTTTGTAACTCCCCCATAAAGGAGGGGAGGAGGGGGTCTGTTCTTGGGGCTTTGTACAATGCATCTTTTTTACTGGTATCAGCCGAAATAAAAGAAGAAAAAAAGAAATCAAGGGGAATCCCGTGAAGGCGAGAAACCCATGATTTCGGCTGGATTTTCTGCGCGATTCCTGGCTCAGCTGCATTTTGCTGCTGAACCACATGCGCGCGACAGTGGTCTGATCCACCACCGATCCCACTTCTGTTGCTGTTTAATTGATTTGTGTGTTTGCTCCAGCCCTGGCGGGGGCGGGGGGGGGGGGGGGGGAGGCCGGGATTTGCATTCTGGGCGAGTGGTCGCAGGCGTTGTTGGCAGGGCAGGCAGCGAGGGGAGCTGCTGTCGGCGGCTCTGCTCTGAAGGCAGCCCGTGCGATGATTGATTGCACTGCAAGCCCGGCTGTTCCAGGCATGCGACACTCCTTGCACTGGCAACCTCTTGGTAGCGTGTTCCCTCTTCGCCCACCCCGCAATGAGGCACTGATAAAAACAAGAGAGTTCCCTGGCTGTCTGCTCAGGCTTTGGGATTTTTTTTTTTGTCTTGTTTCCCCCCCCCACCCCCGATGCCTTGTGTTTTTTTTTTCCTAGTGGGCCATGAGCCTTAGTGAAAGGATGAAAAGGGACAAATCAAAAGGAAAGTGGGGGTGCAAAAGTGTGTTCCTTTGTTTTCCCCTCCCTTTCAAAGCCCAGATTTCGTGGGGTCTGTTAAATGAAGATTGTTAAATTAAGATTTGCCCTGCTTTTCTCACTGGCACTTAGATTGAGCAGAGATATATTTACAGGATGCCAATTTTGTCTGTGTACCAGCCAGATGTGGTGCAGTCCCCAAATCAGCAGCTTACCACGGTGCAATGTATGGATGGAATAATTGTCTGCATAATGGGGAGTGCTCAGCACGAGTAACGATGGGGGCATCTGTCTCTATCTGTTTCTGTTCCCTGCAGGCCCTCTGTGGGCTTTGGTCTTACCCAAGGGACAAAAGCTATATTTGTTTTTCTCAGTTTCTGTGCCTCAGTCTTCTGAAGTATCAGAGTTTAAGAGCAGCTTGCAGATGTGTGTGATCTGCTGCACCACTGGGATCAAACCATGCAGACCTTCAGGACTAGATCAGCTAAAGCATATCAGTAGTTTCCCAAGAGGTGAAGGGAACAACACTTTGCACCAACCAATCCTCTTGACTAAGAAATACCAGTGCAAACCACCTCCGAGGGAGGGAAATGGTTTCTGCTGTCTGGCTTTGTAAACAAAAATGTAAATTGTTTGGATGCTTTGGGGGAAGGGTGAGGGGAAACAAGTCAATTTTATTTTTGTCACTTTAAGGGGAACTGACCTGCTGGATTAGTGATGTTTTGTTATGCTGAGTTCCATGCAAAAGTTGCTCTTTTCTGGGCTGTGCAAGTAGGTCTGGGGGTCAGCAGCCAGTCTGGTGTTGAGTTGTTTGGTCATGGCTGATAACGATCCTTCCAGTGCCCTGCAGTGGAGCAGCAGGAGAAATTCCTGCTTTTCTCCCTTCTTCCTTTTTGCTTCATTTATCCCTATTTGATGTTGGGTTTTATTGCGGTGATAAGTTTTGTTTGGGGTTTTTCTGTTTGTTTGGCTTGGTTTTTGGTGTTTTTTTTTTTTCCAATCTGAAGTTATTGAAAGTTCTTGAAATGACATCTTTTGTCAATCAAAAAATTGAATTAAACCATGTTGGGGTGGGTGTGCTGGAAGGGCATTTTTAGTAGGTGAAAGGGTATGATGAGCCCTTTTTCTTGAATGGTGTGAGCTGCACAAGTACAATCATAATTCATAACAATAGAAATAATTTGTGCTGATAGATAAAGGTCAGTAGAAAGTATGCCAGGTAATGAGAGCAAAGGGGTAATTTACTGGAAATAGTGAGACCCTGATTTAATGTGCCACAACAGTGAGAGCTGATACAGGCAAATAAACCAGATGGAAGTAAAAATTTGTGAACAGCTTATCTGCTGTCCTAATACTGGCCACTTTGGGATTCTCAGAAAAGTTCCAGAAAATGAGGAAATGAAAATAGGCAACGTGATTTAACATAATTAAACGTTGCAGGTTTGATTTGGGTGTTACGATTTTTAAAGCATGAGTTACTTTTTAAGACCCTTATCTTTCATCAGTACCTAAACAGCAATTATATTCATTAGGTGGTCTGACATCTTGTTCTTGACACTGAAATTGGGAGAGTCCTTTTAACCTGCATGCTGGGATGAAATGAGAACAGACCTGTCTGCTGGTTTTCTATTACAGATGAATGATTGCTGGTCGGGGCTGGGATAATAAAGTAATTTAATTTTGGACATTGATGAACTTCTTAATTCAGATGTTGGGATCCTTTTCTATCCAGGTCAGCTCGTGAGGATTTGGTGAGATGAATTTCATAAGCAAACAACAAACGTGCTTGCCCAAGACCAGGGGAACTGCCCTGAGCTGTTCCTTACGAGTTCTTTCCTCTCTGCCTGGAATCACTTGGTCAGTAGCAGAGTGAACTTCGTAGCCTTTAGGCTGTGCTGTTAAATCTGGGACACTCTGACTCAGAGGGCCCTTGGCTTCTGACTTGCTTCACACCTAAGGGTCTCCAACACCTCTTCTTTCATGAGAGAAGAGAAATAAGGAGGGGGGGACCAAATTCCCATGTCTGAATTCTTGTTCTTGAAGGAAGTCTCTGCAGTACCCTTACATGTAAGGGCAGGATGCCACCATTCCCTCCACGTATCAGTCTCTTTGCACAAGCAGCTCCCCTGAGATATTTGCACAGTAAATCTGTGTTCTGCCAGTGGGACTTGCTGCAGTGTAGGGTAATGTTCAGAGCGAGCCAAGGTGGACAGCCAGTCTATATTACCTAAATTCTGCACAGCACCAGTGCCTCGGAGACAAAGGGTATTTATTTTTAGTGCATTTAGTTGTACAAAAGATGCAACATGGTTTTGTAATGTTTTTGGTAAGCAAGCTGATTATTTAGTGTTTTCCTGCTCTTTGTACCCAACATAAGGGGTGAAGATAGGAGACTGGGGTTTTTTGCCCAGACATTTGTGGAGCCTTTTTGTTCTGAACTCTCCAAAGAGCAGTTCTGGAGTTGTTTAAGACAGCTGTTTGGAGAAGAAGGTTAAGGTCAGACTGTTAGAAAGTGTTTTGCATACTTTATGTTGATTTGTCTTAATTGCCTAAAATGCAAGAGAATCAGGCTGGCGGGCTGGCTGGATGTATTTAAGTCCCTGCAGAAGGCAGGGTCCCAGACATTTTGTGCTTTTACTGTGATGACACCAAATTAATTTTTCTTTACAGAATGATTTATAAAGGCCTCTAGAATTGTCTACGTTGTCACACTTTCAAACCTTGGATGCGTAACCCTTTTAGTGGGGTCTCTAATGGGGCTATTAAAGGTTGCAGACCAAAGCAACTGAAGAGTATCCTTAGAGCCATCTAGTCCAAGACTTTGCTAAATCATTTTTATTTTGTGGAGGAGTTGACAGGCTCGGCAGAGGCACAACAGGTCATAAGGCACAACTTCTAATAGATTTTAGTTATCATGAGGAAAACGTTCTTGAAGTATTGAGCTATTTAAGTATCTGCTATTTTGTTTCACTTGTGGCTCTGGAAGTCTCTGGTTAGTGCTTCACTCAGGCAGCTCTGAGATGTTACCTGGCACTGCAGAGCTATAGCAGGAGCCTTAGAGACATGGTGCACGTTACTCTCCTCTTTTTTTCACCTGCCTTTCCTCTTTTTGAGGGGCTGAAACCAGCAACTCATCAGTCACCCTAACTTGTCAAGACTGTCTTAGGAAACAGTGTCTTTTTTCTTCCCCCCCCCAAAAAAGTTGAGGTATCATATTTACAATGGCCCCTTCTTATTGTTTTAAAAACTGGAAATAAAGAGCTCTGTTGCTGACAGGAGGGAATAGAAAGATGCCAGTTGGAGCAATCCAGTAGGGACTGAGGCTGGCAGCAAGTTTTAGCCTGTGACTCACTTGGAGCAGTAGCCTTGAATCACTCCTGCTTACTGAGAGATTGCTGTTCAGAAGGGGCCAAGTCTGATCTTGAGTCAGTGAAGGTCATGCTGCGGATTCCTGATGTACAGAAGTGCAATTAGGATAAAAATCAGGCCCAAAGAATTTCAGAGCCTCACAGGACAGTGTCCAGTTGGGTAAGGCGTCAGTTCTGGGATATCTTTTATGTCCTAACTTGTACAAGGTGCATTCCTACCCCTAGCTTATGCAGTGGTGTTTCTCGACCACTGCAGCTATTAAAATGTGATGGTACAACAGAAAGTCCAGGCAAGATCATCACAGGACAGGGGGAACACTTTGTTCCGCAAGAAGGAATTCACAACTGAACATGCAGTGTATGTGGTTAGACTTTGGGAGAATGATCGTACATGTCTCCACAGATACAATCAGAACATCTGGAAATCCCTGTGTGAATATTGCCCACTATATTTCAAGGAAATAGCATTTTGCCTTACTGAGATACCTGTAAGGAAAGCCGGGTCAAGCAGCCTCTCTGTCTTCATCTCCCACCCCAACCCAGCTTGCATCCCTGCCCCTATCCAGGTTCTCAGTAAATGCCTTAGTCACAGCCAAGTGACTGCAGTCTGAGGAGGCTGGTAGCAGAATGGCAAGTGCTCTTCCATAAAGAAAGGCACGTCGGAATAAGCCACGTATCACAAACTCCTTCTAAAACACCCCAACTGTAACAGAAACAAATATCATATTGGCGATACCATAATGTTTGCATTCACACACCAGCTGTTACTCTTTCCCACAGGGTCTTTTTTTTTTTTAAAAAAAAAAAAAAAGGCTGGTGGAGGAAGTTTTTGTTAAGCAACAAATCTAGTCTTATTTCCTATATTGGCTGTATATAATTTTTCTTGGAACGTTGAATTTTTAATTTTTTTTTAATATATATTTGTGTGGTACATGTACTAACACATAATGGATTCTCTTTCCAGAATATTTTTGACAGGCTGACAATAAAGCGTGGTGCACTCTATAATTTAAAGCCATGCATACTTCTCTTATGGATTATTGGATTATCAGCTTTGGGTTTGTTAAACATTGTGTATGACTGAGTAATTGGCGTGCTAAATTTATGAATGACTGTTAATGAATAAACTTCTTTTACTGCCACTGAAATAGCAAAGCTATTCCTGGACCAGAAAGGCTGGTAGTTGTTTGGCCTGTAATAAATTGAACATGTAACACAGAGTGGGAGAGGGGAAAAAAAAAAGGAAAAACATTGTGTAGAGTCAGTAATAAGCAGGAATTACTGATTATTTTTTTTTTAAATTTTTTTCCTGCTTGGAAAATGATTGCAATACATAAAGCAATTTGATTTCATCCTCGCACAGCAATTGAATTAGAGCATTTTCAAATGTTCTTTAAATGTTAATTTTGGGAAAACTAAAGAAATACCTTTTGTATGCAATATGACCTAATCAAATATACCACATTTGCATGTATATAATTCATGGTATTATGAACCTTTTCATTAGAATCTGAAGTGACTTGTTTACCAAGGTTTTGAATGCCCAGGACTGTACTTGGTGTGCTGAGAACCTGTAAGTGCTCACATGTGTTGAATGATGTACAAGTGTGTATCAATTTTGCTTGTTCAGTCTGTTCAGAGGAGACCTGGACTGATGCTTCAATACCAGGGCCAGAGGAAATGCAAGCCTGCAAAGACTCTTTTATTTTATTTTCCTTTTGCTTTCTAGTGTTTAATCTTGTTGGTTTGGGGCCTTTTTGGTTTTTTCACCCAATGCTTCAACACTGTTTTTAACTTGGAGTTTGTTGCCACATACATGTTCTCCCTTTCAAGCCACTCCACTATATTGTGTAGTGCTGTGATACACTTGTGACTGGGTGTCACAAGATGAGAAAGGGTGGCCCTGAAGTATCGGGTGTTGGGCATTGCTTTTCAGAGATTGGTGATTTTAGTTATTTCTAGAATTTTTTTTGGCTTACCTAAGCATTAAATGCTTTGGGATCATGTTGCAATCTTGCTGTCTCTGATTTCCTGTGGAATTACAGAAAAAGTGGGGATATCCCAATTTTTATGCCTGGAAAGACTTTAGTGTTCCAAAGGAAAGAGGATGCAAGCTAGAAAAGTCTGGCCAGTATCAGCAGGTCTGCTACTGTGAATCATAAGTATTATGCCAGAGATGTATATGCAAATCATGTCTGTGTTTTCCCATTAAATTACAACATGACACTTTGGTAAAATGCAGAAGTAAGAGCCATGCAACTGAAATGAAGTCTAAGACTGATGAGCAAGTTCAGGTGATGAAAAGAGGTTTTTTTCTCCTATTGTATTTGGCATCTCTCACTTGCTACAGCAGGCTGAATCTTTCATGCTAATATAGGAGCTTCTATCTTCCAATATTTTTTTTGTTCATTCAATAACAGTACTGCAAGGACAGATGGACACAAAACAGTTCTTTAGGCTAAAGCTGTTCCATTTATCTTAGCCTTAAAGAGAAACTGAGCACATCTAAACCACGGTCAAAATATAGCTGGGCGATAGCTGCAAAAAGCTCCCTATGTCCCCTTTGGCTTTCACTTATATTCTGCAAGGGAAGATTAATCAAAACAATGTAAAAGAAAAAAGTTGAGAAGGAAGATTATTTCTTTGCTTTCTGTGACTTGAGAACAGAGCAAGCTGAGGATAAGAGGGTGAGCCCGCACAGACGAGCAGTGAAAGCATCCCACGGAACTCACCTGCAATATGAAGAATGGGGAGGGGGCGAGGTGGGAGTATTTACCCGGGCAAATTCAAGTGCAGCATTGCCAGCCGCCACTAGCTGTCACTTTGCAAGCAGCCGGGGTCGGTGTTTTCAGCACTGCGGTTGGCGAGATTGCGGTGCTAATTAACCGGAGTAACTCCCGAAGCCGCGGAAAGTCCCGAGCCCGGGGGCTGTGCGAGAGCCAGGCTCGGGGGAACCGAGGGGAGCCCAAAAGGCAGCTCGGGGGAGGCGGAACGAGGCTGTGCCCGGGGGCTGTGCCCCGAGCTCGGGCTGGGCACGGCGCTCCAGCCCGCACACACTCCTCGCGTAAAGCCGAGCCTTACCTGAAGAAAACGATCGTCTCCCACACGTAGACTCCGAGCGCGTTGACGTTGCACATTTTTCCAGCTCTCGCTGTTTGTTGCTGGGG